>ML800747.1:121080-147039 GCA_009831015.1 Picea engelmannii
TACGAAATTTCTCAATACTTCCATGATCTCCCCTTTTAAGCCATCCATCTTAGTATCCAACTTAGCTTCCATTGAATCCATCAACTTAGCTTCCATTGAATCCATCTTAGTATCCAACTTAGCTTCCATTGAATCCATCATCTTTTGTAGTTCATATTTGGTTATTGTCTTCTTTTGTAAATCATTTATGTCCCTACGCATTTCTTCACCTTCATCAAGAGTCCAATTAGGATTTTCTGGAGGCTTATTTGGTGTAGAAGGTCCCTTTTTGGGTGGCATGTTGGCCAAATATCACTTTTGAGTCTTGATTTTGAGGTGGTTCTGCTAGACAATATTTATTATGTTCTATCTCCCACGTTTCGGCCCTTCTGGGTATGAAACTTTCTTTTAGGTAGTTCTCTGATATGTCTTCTCTGCAATGCCATAGGTCTAATCACAATTGGATGTGCCAAGTGGAATTTATGGTAACTTTCTCACAACTTGCCGATTTTTCACCTTTCCAGGAGATCTCACTTGTATAGACTTCCCCACACAAAATAATTGATATCAAATTCTGAAACTCACACCCAAAATACTACATACTGTCCACGATCCAATGCAACCAGTCCCACTCAATTTGGATACTCTAGCAAGAAATTATACTTGTTTTACCTGGAACACCTTCTTGAGACTAGTCAATAGGACTAGTCAGATACCCTATCTTACACAAGATGTATCTACAAATTTAAGATTATAAAGAAGATGAAATTTTTACCAAAGATACCTTACTAATTTTTGTAAATTTCCTCTCGATTTCAGGGTCTGAAACGTTGCAGAAAATTTTTTATAGCGAAAATTCCGCAATGACTTATTTCAGGATGATTCCAGAACCCTATCTTGTACAGGCTATATCTCCGAAAGTATAAGGGATAATGAGATAAATTTTGAACCCAACATACCTTGAAGCATCTAATAAATACCCTCCAAGTGGTTCCTTCTGAAACATTGTAGAAAAAAAGTTATAGCGAAAATCCCACGGTGTCTCAGTTGTAGCAGAGAAACCCCAAGACCTTGAGCTCTAATACCATATGTTAAGAACCAAACATCAATATAGCATGGAAAAACCTCAGGAAAAGTACTCAACGCCTTGAAACGAAGATAATTTCAGATAATAAGCCTCTTCGAGGGGGAAACCTCCTTTTACCACACTTAAATGTTCAAGTACAAGATGATTCAAAATGAAAATGTCTCCTTGGTATATATAGGAGACTAGGAGGTATAATTACAACTAATGGCCTAAAGCCGACATAAATAAAATAACATTACTAATATAATATGCCCAAATTAAGGGGTAATGAGCCAACATTAGGGATTAATAGTTAGGATCCACCTCCACCTTTCTGTATCTCGTTCTCTTTTCCTCTTTTACATAGGATCGATCCCACCAAATTGAGACATAGAATCCTCATTACTGCTTTAGAAGTGTCGTAATTTAGTGGTAGATCCTACCTATACATGGATTCCCTAGGTAGATCCCCTTTTTCATTTGGTGTCCATGTTGTCCTCAATGAACTTAGGCTTAGGAGTCCTTGTTAGCCATGTCCTGATTATGATTTTGAGCCTCATATGTCTGATATATCATCACTCTTGGACTCACCCTTGAGACTCCCAAAAATGAGTCTTCTTTAAGCCCTTTTCAGACTATATAAACATGAAAATATTATCGAGTGATCTTGTTTTCCTTCACGCTCGCCAAACTAAAACTTGAAGGAACATCTGTCCGATGGTAGTTTACCCCTTTTTCATTCTGGACAGTCAATTGTACGAACAAAGGTATAATCTAGGAATGTCGGTTCTCTAAAAGAGTATTCTCAGGTATAAGTTTAACCCTTTTTCGGGCCCGAGGGACTAAATTTATGAAAAAGGAACCCCCATGGAGCCCATAGTTAATCTCTTTTCAAACTCCATAAAATTGAAAAGATTTTCGAGTGACCTTGTTCTTTCACACTCGTTAAATTGGTCCAGAAGAACATCCCCTACAGAGTCCATAGTTAAGTTCTTTTCAGACTCCTTAAAATTGAAAAGATCGTCGAGTGACCTTGTTCTTTCACACTCGTTAATTGGTTCAGAAAAACATCTACTAGCATGAGTTTACCCCTTTTTTTGGCCTGTATATTAAGGAGGAAAACGTTACACCTCAGGAGATTCGTCTCACCGGGAGAATTCTCCTAAGTAAATTTCACTTTTTCGGGCTAAGGAGACTAAATCTAGAAGAAGGCGGCAAGTCCATAGTTAATCTCTTTTCAAACTCCTTAAAATTGAAAATATTGCCAAGTTATCTTGTCTTTGTCACAATCATTAAAATGGTTTTGAATAGACATCTTTTTGGTGCTAGTTTACCCCTTTTTCAAACCGACTAGACTACCTACGAAAAAGGTACCCTAGTGGAGTCTTCTTTTACGCTTTTTCAGACTCTCTAAAAATAAAAAACCATCGAGCTTACCTTCTATGGACTAGTTAAAATTACATCGAAGGATGTTATCATTGTGTCCTATTAATCACATTTGTATTCCTGCATCTTTGGCCTAATGTCGGTTCCATTTTTCTCTCAACTGAACCTTTAAAAGCATGCCTTATATGCAAGTCTTGTAGCACATTGCCTCAACATTTTGACACCTTGACCCATGGAGGAATTTTTCCGAGTGTCATTTTCCTGCACATGTCTCCCTGCTCTGAGAATTAGTGTGTTCCTTGCACTTGGAACTAGTATGCTTTGCGACACTCATTCCTCCTTTGTAATGTAGCATTCTTTTATTCTTTTTCAAGCTTTCAAAAATTATTGAAAAAGACAAAAAAAAATCAAATATACCCCAAAAAGAGGATGGGAAAAGTTTTTTTTTTTTATGGTAGCACAATGTTCCCCCCTCTAACAAAGCACATCCTTCCATTTTTTCGTCAATCTCTGGGATTTAATGTGACCTTAGGAATATGTTCTCATTACATAGAGTTGTGTTCTCCTCCGTTTGGTTATTCTTCCAAACACATGGAGAGTTGGTGTTGCCTCCTACATCATTAAATTATGTCAATGTCATGTTTCCTGAGTCTGATCATCTATCGTGCTATTTTCCAAGGGAATTTTTCACTATGCCTGAATCAGCCTTTCTGCAGTTTGTCTCTTGCCCTCATGTCTGACCATCCCAAAATTCCAATCAAGTCCTTGTTCGAAATCATTGAAGTTCTCTACTTGATCATCAAGATCCTCTTGTATGTTCCCTGACGAGCCGTCAAATACCTCTGGGTAGTGAATTTGTACACTCACATTACACTCCTACACAAGTTATGAATATCTTGAAGTTGTTGCTCGAGCTCTGAAGGACTCATCTCTAGCCATCAGGAGTCACTAGCTTCTTGAAGATGGATACTATACATGTATATCTTTGATTTTGAGATGTAGATCCACTGTGTATTTCTTGTGGCTAAACTTTATATAGTTATATGACATGGATCGACAGTGTATTTTATTGGAAACCATGATTTATTTCATCTTGATCATGGGTATGCCCGCCTCAGTGAGACAATAAATATTTTTTGTAGATGGCACCTCCCAAACTCTGGTCTTGGGCTCACTCGCTTCGTACGTTGGTGAATATTTGTAATGTATTTCAGCCATCAGATTCTCTTCTGACATCACACATTAGGGGGAATCTATTATAAACCTAAATTGCGCCATACATGCATACCTAGCATCAGTCCATCTTACTTACTATTTTTATCAAGCCATCACTGAGCAGATCTTCTTAAAAACCATATTTTTGAAGATGTACATGACATGCACCACTACTTCCCCTGTACACATTCTTTTTTCACCATTACATCTCGTGTGTGTATGCTAGCTGCATCATTATAGCCCACGTATACCTACAAAAGTTACAAAAATTAAAAATTTGCAAGGAATTCATTGAGATTACGGTCTATTGGGTAGTTTCCCAACCAATTGACCACCTGTAGCTCGTCACCCAACCGAACAACCATCCTTTTGGCATATAAAATGAGGTGTTGGGGTCTCATTTCAAGGAGAAACATAAGAACAATGAAACTTTTCCCATTTCACTTTCCCCCCTTGCCCTAAGAATTTGTAGCCACATTGTGAGTTTTGAGCCAGAATTCCCTATTCTTTCCCTTTTCCTCCATTGCAAGCCTAATCCATTCCCTATAGAGAGTTAAAGAGGAGAAATATATGTGGAAGCAGTTGGAGCTTGGTGAAGAGGATCCCAGACCAGGTTCGAGGAGCAATCACTGATCTCATTGTAAGTGACTTTGTGAGATTAATATAAAGAAGTACTTTTTTTGTCCCTCCATATGATGTGTTCAATCTTTATGTTTGATTTACATTTTATTATGACATCTAACCCACTAATTCATATGTAATATGCATGTTCATAGTTTCTTGTTTGTATTTTGGTGAATGCAAGTCAACCTTGGGAGGATATTTGTAGTCGAGGAACAAATGAACGCAAAGGATCGACATCGGACACGAAGTTTAAGGTAGAGTTACTGGATCCTTATACTTTGTATTTTATGCATGAATGTGGGGTATTTTCAGGGTAGTTTTTAAAAGTAGGAGACTTTAGATGGTTAGATTTGCCTTCACTTTAAACCCTAGTGTAATCCATAGGGGGGTTTTCCCGCTATAGCACCATCCTGGGTTTCTTGATTATTGGCTCTATGATGAATGCAACACTGAGAATTTCGTTGACATCCTTACCTGCCAACATAGATTTCTCTGGAAGATGAAGGAACATAGGTAGTGTTATCTTCTTGTGCTCCAGTGGTTGGGTCTCTTCCTCCTCATCGGAGTCCATCTATGTTGGGGCTTATTTCTTCTATACCTCTAGGCCTGAGGTTAGTCCTACCCCTGCTTCCTGATCCCTCTTCTTCAGTTTCTCCACAGGAAAAAGGTAATGCATCCCTGACTTGCGCAGGTTGCATTTGACTCCAAGCCATGAAATAACCTCCTTATCGAAGGCCTCCTGATATAAATAGAATGGAAGCATGAACAAGTGGAATTCCTATATATTGGCATACCTTGGCCACACGAATGTATGGTGTCATTTCATGTTGAATGGAATGTTTCGTGTGTTACAGTTGAGTAATTCCTACAGAATCCACTAACTCTATGTTGCATCGAGCAACCTATTATACCGTTTGGAAAATGTCATGTTGTTGAAGGTAGTTTTCTCCAAGTCCGACCTTGAGTGCCAAGGCGCAAACATTTTTTCCAATCTCCCCTTATCTGTTAGCGACAATGGTCTTCTAGCGGATGAATTCCACTTTAGCATTGCGAATGAAAGAAACAAGTAGCCATAGGTGAAATTACCCCCCTTCTCATGTGCTTCCTCATAGGTCACCAAGAGTTCCTTTAGTAAATATTTTCACCAGTTGAAGACAACACCATTGGCACAAAAATCTGCCACTGATAGAGCATCCAATGTGCACTCTCATTTGTAGTAATATTGCATGACCTTTCTAGAAATTATATAGAAACCGGTCCTAACCGTCTTGTCTAGTATGGGGTCGATATTGGTTGTATTCCCCCCCTCTGTGTATGAAACCACTCATATAAACTGGGCTCCCCCTTCTTCTTTCCATGTTTTTTGGGACCTTAGAAACCTTTGGACATATCCTCGCCTTCGATGGATAGTCTTGTAAGCTCATGGATGTCTTCTTCATGAATTGGATATCTCTTATCCAACCACAATATTCTATCATTTACCTTGCTGATGAGAAACTTGGTACACCTCGAAACTTCCACAGTGGTGCCAAAAATTGAAAAATCCCTAAGGTTGATGATGGTAGAGTTGAACAAATTGATGAACTCAGGATAAACTGCATGCCTCCCAACTTGTATGGAGTGACACTCCAAAAGACATCAATTCTCATTTGGGGGAACATAACCTGGTCTATCAGGTCAAGTTCGAGGAGCTTGAATTGCTCGACCTTCCCTTTGAGATCGCCCATGATCTCGCCTCGGGGGTCACGGGGCTCATCTACTCTGCATCCTTTGAAATGGCACTTCTACTCCATGTAGCTCTTAGCATGGTTAGTCTTAACTATCAACAAATTTCATAGGCGAAATAGGGATTGGGGATCGTGACTGAGGGTTGAGGGATTACACAAGTTTTCTCACAATTCAAAATTCGCAAATTGCTAAGTTCTCTCTGGGAAACAATGCATCCTACACCAATTTCACAGAACGTTATACCCGAGCTTAGCTGGCAAGTTCTATAATAAATGATATTCATCATTAACCCTATAGATGCAACTTGGATCTTAGTTGTCCAATGGGACTGGTTAACGGGGTAAATCTATTGGGTTATCTCGACAATTATCGAGAAAGTTGGTCAGGAATGTGGTCAATTCCAGACCTTACCATTTAATGCATGAGAATCCTGGTGCGAATAAAAATGGCATATTCACGTATCATAGATTTATGGTTTAACAGAATTCAGATGAGGTACTATAGCAGTAATAAAGGTTGTGACTGGATTGGGTTTGTATGGCACATGGACTAGGATTGTGTCCAGATTCTCTCTCTCCCTCCAACCACAAAGGGTTCCCCATCATATTTAATGACTATCATTAATATCTTTGTGGATCTTCTAATCCTACACTGCTGAGTAAGCAGTTCTACATCAAACAACACTTAGACAAAAAAAAATGAACTACATGTCGCAGTGCAACAATGCACTCTTTGAATTTATTCACTGAATTCACAAAAATTGGAAAAACAAAACTCAAATATAACTACTAAACATGCTCCTTCAGACTAGAGAAACAGTCCTTTAGCTCAGTTTTGAGACATATAGGGTTTCAGGCGAGTGCCATTCACCCATCCTGGCTACAACATACAATCCATTTGCATGAGTCTAACTACTCCCAAAGGTCAGATCTTCACAACTATAAATGGTCCCAATGAATGCATGTGAAACTTGCCTGGATGTTTCTGGTATCGATAGTCATAAAGTAGGACCTTATATCCTTCTGCAAATACTTTGGTCTTAATGTGTATTTCATGCCAAGAGTTTTGCCTTTCTTTCTCAACTGATTGATGGAAATCTACTATAAAACTGGTCTCTTCAAGTTCTTGCAATTCCATGAGACTCTGCGCAACTGATTCATCCTCTGACATGTGTGTAATATGTGTAATGTATAAACTAAGAGTAATGAATTATGTAGGTACCACAACCTCTTTTCCATAAACTAGTTGAAATGGAGTTTACTTATGGAGTTTCTTTTTGGTTGTCCTGTAAGCCCATAAAAATGTTGGGACTCTATTATCCCAATCCCCCTTGTTTGCACAAGAAACCTTCATTAATCCTCTCTCCAAAATCTTGGTAAACACCTCTAATATTCCATTGGCTTGAGATGGTAGGGACTACTCTTATGATGTTGGATCAAGAACTCTGTTGTAAGCTTTGCTATTATACTACTGATAAACTGACCTCCTTGATCACTGGTCAGACTCTTAGGACGTCCAAACCGAGTGATAATATTTTTAAAAATTAACCTAGAAGAAGTATTAGTCAAACAATACTCGACATTTTTTGCCTCATCCCAATGTGTAAGGTAATTAGTTGCAGTAATAATATACATATCCTTTGAATGCTTAGTGGTGGGGTTGATTGGCACAATGAAGTCAACCGTCCATTTCTCGTATGCTTGTAGAGATCGATCTAGCTGAAGAGGAAATTCATCTCATCAGGATGTCTGATCCAGGTGGATATCGGTGGCCACCCACCTTTTCCAACTGGCTCAAAACAACTTTCTGGCAATTTTGGCAATTTACTATTTTTAGCAGGTTTTAACTTCCGGGGCCATTTTGAGGGCCTAAATGAAGGGTTTTCAATATTAAGGTTCTCAATGATAGACAAATGCACTATTTAGCTCCAAAATGAATCTCCTCGATGATACCTTTCCAACGATCTATCATACGCCTAAAACGGAGATTGTATGCAAACGTTACGGCCCCGGGAAGTTGATGTACTAACTTACCCAAATGGGGCCCACATGACTTTTGGCACTTCATCTCCTAGGGTTAGATTTTTGGATGTCTAGGAATTTTGGCATTCTCGTTTATTGAAAAAGGGTGTTCAGAGCCTCATTGTAATCATCTTCTAGCGAATGCGAGTAGCCGTCACATCTCTTCTCAGAGATAAGCTGACACCATTCTAGCGAGTCTTTCACTCTGTATTTTTGTAGTCTCTGTACATTTCTCTGATTAATAGAAATCATGTATTATTGTATATCTATGTTTATGGTTGCATATCTGATACATTTCTGTTATATTATTGAATATCTGCAATATCTCTGTGACATTTCTTTACTATATCTTCGCTCTCATTTTGTGCCGAAAATAATATGGATCAATGTCTTACCCACTCTTTGAGAAATTTCGCAAGATATATCATATGCCTTTGCATCCTTGAAGAGCATGACCCACCATAGTCCATCTTGGAGGAATTTATACATAGTGGCATTTCCTCCAACATGACCTCCCGCAACTCCACTGTGGAACTCCCACAGTATGTACTGTCTTTCATGATCTAAGACACATCTCCCGAGGATGCTATCTAGTCCCAATTTATACAATTGCCCCGTAATCAATTAATAGTCTCTTGATCTAACCACCATATGACGTTTCTGAGTTGCGGAGTATGTTTCTGGGTAGGCCCCTCTACTTAAGAATATTTTTATGTCTTCCAGGTATTTTGGTATAGCCTCAACCTGGAACAGGTCTGCATCTGGGAGATGATCATCGATTGCTCCACCAATTTTTCCTGAATCTAATATAGACAGGTGATCTGGAGCCACGTTGCATCTTCCAGGATTAATGATCACTTCAAATTAAAATTCCTGAAACAGTAATAACCATCGACAAATTCTTCCTTCCAGAACAGGTTTGTTAACTAGATATTTTAATGTAGGATGATCAGTAAATAACTTTTAATGAGAGCCTAACAAATAATGTCTAAAATTATGTAGAGCGTAAATCATATCTAAACCCTCCCTTTCTGTGGTTGTATAGTTGCACTTAGCTTGCGACACCGTCGTACTAGCAAAGTAGATAGGATGATCCATGGCTCCATATCCTGGTTGAGTTAAGATGTCTCCCAAGGAAATACTTGGTACGTCTACGTGCACATGAAATTTGTTCTCCCTGTTTGGAAATATCAGAATAGGTGTTGTTTTGAGCTTTTCCTTCAGAATATTGAATGCTTTATCACACTCTGGGGTCCACTGGAACACTTTGGACTTCTTTAGTATATTTTCTAGAGGTCCAGTGATGTTTTCATATCTTCTGATAAACCTGTGATAGTACCCTGTGTGCCCCAGCGTGCAACGCAACTTCTTAGCACTTGTAGGTGGTGATATTTTCACAATAACCACAACTTTGGTTGGGTCTACCAATACTCCTTATCGACATACTATATTGCCTAACAAATTTTCATGTGGCACACAAACGATACACTTTTTGAGGTTCAACAATATCTGCAATTCTATACATCTATAAAACATCATATGTAGTAGTGCTACGTGTTCCTTGAGAAGACTATATATTGTCCAATCATCCATATAAAATTCTATAAAATTGTGGATAAATTCTCGGAAAGATGTTATTACAATCCTGGAAAAAACTGCAGGGGAATTCTTTAGACCAAAGGGAATCACATAATATGAAAATGACCCCCATTCTATTATGAATGTGGTCTTCCTTTTGTCTTCTTCTACAATCCTTACTTGGTGATACCTCGAAAATCCATCTATAAATGAGTAAGATTCTTTCCCCGCAACATGTTCTAGAACCTCATCAGTAAAAGGTGTTGGGAAAGGGTCAAGTACACAGGAAGAATTAAGACTTTTGTATTCTACGCACACCCTAATGTCCTATGTTCCTTTCTTTCTTTGGATGACTATTGGGCTAACACATTTTGCTTCTTCTACTAAAAAAATGAGTCTAACTTCCAACATATTGTCTATTTCCCTCTTAACCTTCTCTTTCACTCTGGGGTCAAGGTGATATGGTCTATTCGGTACAGGTTTTGATCCTAGTTTTATTTCAATCTTCATCTCTCCCATATCTCCTTTAATCCCTTTTAGCTATGAAACTTTCTTTGGGAACAAGTCCTCATACTCTCACAATAGGCTATGTATTTATTGGCTAGTTTTCTCATCCCAGTAATCTCCCACCATAGATATCTTAGGTTTCTTTCTAGTTCCTATATTGACTTTGCACAAATTCAATTGGTAATTACAAGAACCATCAATCTGGTTGGGTATGATGTTTTGGATTTCTCTGCTTCCTTATATTTCCTTAATGGCTAAGTTTCTCAATTCTTCTAAATCATCCGGGATTTCCAAATCCTTCTCAATATTATAACATTATATAGGTCTCTTATCCAAGTCTAGGTGAAGGTTGGACTGAAGTTATTGGATATGCTTTGCACATACCACTAGGTCTGATTTTCATTCACCATTATCTGTAAAAAGGAATTCTCTAATTCCTTGCAGGACTTCTTTAAGCTCTGGGTACTTACTTGTAAACGAGAAGTCCTTGCAAAAGTGATCTGCCAATGTTTGTTAGTTGTTGGTTTGTCTTCTAGTTTCTTCATGTATGTACCAAGACTTTGGAATTGGACCTAATGAATGGGGAAATACTTGAACCTAGAAGCGAGATGGTATTTCCGCAACTTTCCACTATCTCACACATTGTTCAATATGTACTTGAGGATTAGAATGTACATTGAACAGTTGCACAACTTAGAAATATGTTTGCATATCTGATTCTAGCTTCTCCTTATCTTGAAATCTATATCAGATATCTTGATTCACATCTTCCTAGTTCTCAACTAAGGATTTTTTGTTGGTCCACCATCTATCAGGGGTTTCCTAGAGGGATAAATCCAACACTGAGATCCTTTGATCCTCCTCTATATTTTCTTCTATGTTGAAAAAAAAACTGTCAAGTTCCGAGGTACCATCATATATCGGGTGTTCTTTAACCTTGGTTTCGACCCATCTAGTTGCTCTGATAGTTGCACATATTCTTGAAAATATTTCATATGAGCCTTGTTTCCAACTATCAAATGCCAACTTTGAATCTTCATCCACTGATTGTATGCTCCTCCAACTTATTGATCCATCAATAGTAGGATTTATGTAGTCTTCTCTTGTTCCTATTTTCATAGTGTACAACTGATCTAGGTCTTCTCCCTCCATATTATTGCACATTGGATCTGTGTATCGAGGACCTACATATGTGACGCAGACCTCCCCAACCCTCAATCCAAAGTCTGCTCACAGGATCGTTCTTTGTTTCCTTCGAGCCGGATCGACTCATTCAATTCCCTGCTAGAATCTCCTTCCAATCAATCCATAGGTCCTTCAGAAGCTCTCCTGTGCGACAAACACTAGGCACGAGCTCCTTCCTCCCCAAGCAACCACAACGCTATGACCAAGGCTTGATTCCAAAGGCACTTGTCACAGCTCGCAATCTCGCGAGTTTGCAAGTAGAAACTCCCAACTCTTTCTTCCCAAATCCACGATACCCAAAATGTCGATATGGGTATGGCTCCCTTATGTCAGCACCCTCTGTGCATGACCTCCAGCTAGGATTATCAATAGCACCCCTCGCTACTCGCCACTTTGTGAGTTATAGCGTCGAGCTCACGTGCTCTTATCTCACGAATTCCCGAGATGCGAGAAGTCAACAGAGTGTTGACTCCTTCCACTATATGACACGTGTCAACCTGTCTATCACACAGGCCCACAACGTGGTTCTGCCATGTGTCCCGTGTGCTCATCTTCACACTTCGCTACTTCACACCCCAAGCGATGCCTCCTTTGTATCCTGACACCCGAAGTGCTGAGATCCCGAACTCCTTGTTGCTCTCTATCACAACTTGCGACTTCGCGACTTCTCCTTCCGAGTCTCTTGACTCTTCAACTGTCGAACCCCGAAATATCGATTTGCCGAAATGGTTGACGATGCCCTTTTCCCATACTTATATTGCGTCTTGCGATTTTGGGGATCTCGGGATAGAAGTCTCAACCTCCTATCCTCTGAAATTTCGAAATGTCAAATTCTGACACACTTCACCAATAGTTGGCCCCACACAAATCTTTTCGCCCCTTCGAGACTTCGCACTTCGCGATTTCGCGAATCTCGTTACAAGTATTTTAGTTCTCCAACTCACGAAACCATGAAATGGTCAATGAAAGTCTGACCTCCGTGTCGACAAGTATGCCACCTGTCCACTCTCCACTGTTGGATTTTTCTGCACCTTCAAACCTTCAAACTCTGAAATGAGTATTCACGAGCGATCCAACGGACCTTGTCGGCTTGGATCCTACGGCCCTATTTCTTCTGATCTTAAAATTAGAAAAATAATCACCATAATCCTTCTTGCTCCTCTACAATATCTAATGGCTCTCGGGACTTCACAAATTCTCCACAGAGAATTTTGACTATCCAATGCCTCCTTGAAAACTCCTACGAAATGAACAAGGTATTCCTTCACGGAACTTGTCCACCTGCAAAACAACTTCGCTACACCTCCTTTCAACACTTCAAGGCACTAACTCTTCTGAGTTTTTGCCACAAACTCAAGTCTTCAAAAATACTCTTGCACGCATTCCTTGTGGCAACCCTTCAAATACTTCCAAGTATTTGAATTCTTAGACTCTACGCACTCTCTTTGCAACAACAGTCCTTCAACAACTACCTCAGGTTGCAAACTCTGACACTCTACTTGGCCAATGCACACTTTGCACAGCTCCTGTGCTTAGTTTTCACTTCTGCAAGAATGAGAACAATGTTATCCCTCCTGAGCTTTCAGAGACGAACTCTAATTTCTATTAACCCACACCTTGCGGAAAATTTCGCTGCACTCCTTGCAAGAAAACTCTTGCTCAGACATAGAAACAATTGAAACTCATTCCTTACTCTCCCTCTCTTTAGATTTCAGACATTAAATATGAAATCATACATTCACGCATCAAAGAAAATGCATAACAGAGAGTAACAATAATATATCAATCAACATGTACAAACAGAGAAAACAATTGAACACCATGAGTCTGAACTAAAGATCTTTGTATTAATGCAGAACTTTTGTACATGGGTTTCTAGTTTAC
Organism: Picea engelmannii; assembly: GCA_009831015.1. Lineage (NCBI taxonomy): Eukaryota > Viridiplantae > Streptophyta > Pinopsida > Pinales > Pinaceae > Picea > Picea engelmannii. Next base: position 134,254 of record ML800747.1, read on the forward strand.
ACAGCTCTCTGCTTCTACTCTCATATGCTTTCTTTGATTGATAATGTTACAATGATACAATATGAGGGTGTCTATATTCATTTTTCCCTCTGCTCCTAAAACTATCTAATCTAGAATTTAATTCTACCTACTTACATTTACTAGCATAAATGCCTCTACCTACTACAGACGAGAGAAGATCGCTCAAGGTCTGATTACAATCTTCAAGTACGCACTTTATTAACTACTTCATTTATGTTTGGTGCATCCTACGTCAAAACAAATTAAAACACCTTTGAACATGTGCCAAAAATGCGTTGGCGCTACTCGCGCTCTCTTGCTGCTGATGATGCTCCTGCATCATACTCCCTTGCTTGAAAATTTTCATGGGCTCCTATCCATGAGCTCTCGTACAGTTTGTCCATGCTTCTGGATTTCAGCTTCATTTTCCCAGCTAGCGTCTTCAACTTGATGCCCCTTCCACTTGACAAAGTATTCAAAATATTCCCTTCTTCTGGTCCTTTTGCTAATTCTTTTGTCCAATATGCTTTCCATCTGTGGTTTCTCTACAACTGGCATTTGTTTTGTCCACTAAACCTCTGGTTGTTCACTGTCTTCTCCAACTTTGTATGGGTACAAATTTGGGATGTTGAATATAGGAGAAATTTTGATCCCATCAGGTAATTCAATCTCATAATCATTTGCCCCAAATTTCTTCAAGACCTTACATGGTCCAATTTTATTCATTTTCAGTTTATTGTATGTTCCTCTCGAGAACCTTTCCTTTCTCAAGTGTGCAAGAATGAAATCACCAACTTCAAACTAAAGTTGCCACCTGTGTTGATTTTCTCTGTGCTTATACTCCTAGCTTGAGTTCTGCAACTGCTCCTTCACCTGGCTGTGAAGTTCCTTCATTGCTTCGGTAAGATATTCTCACTAGCACTTCTTATCCCATCCCATTATGAATCCCTCAGTTCAGAAATTCCTCTTGGTTGTGTCCCATAAACAATTTGGAACAGACTCTGCTCTCTACTCCTATTAAGCGAATCATTATAAGCAAATTCCACCTCTAGCATAATGTTGTCCCACTGACTGTGATGTTCAGTCACCAAACTCCTCAACAAGTCTCCCAAGCTCCTATTCACAGCTTCTGTTTGTCCATCCGTCTGAGGATGATAAGATGAACTGAACGACAAGTTTGTTCCCAGCTTTTTCCATAAGGTTCTCCAAAAGTGTCCCACGAACTTGGTGTCTCGATCTGAGACGATGCTCCTTGGTAAGCTGTGAAGTTGAATGACTTCTTTGAAAAATAGGTTCGCAATGTGAGTTGCATCATTGGTTTTCTGACACGGTATGAAGTGTGCCATCTTAGAAAATCTATCCACCACTACAAAGATCGATTCAAACCCTCTTTGGGTTCTCGGCAGCCCCAATATGAAGTCCATGCTTACCGCATCCCACGGCCTCTCAGGTATGGGTAACGGTTGATATAAGCCTGCATTTTGCCTCTTTCCTTTTGAATGCTGACAAATTCTACATCTGTCCACAAATCGTTTGACATCTGCTCTCATTCCTGGCCAAAAATATGACTCATTTAACTTTGAGAACATCTTGTCATGACCGAAATGCCTGTCCAATCCTCCACTGTGTTTCTCCTTCAATAGATTCTCCCTCATGGAGCCCTTCGGAATACATAACTGATTGCCCCTGAATAAAAATCCATCCTGGATCATGTATTCAACCCATTGGCTTATGTCCCTGAGAATTGGATTCTCAGTCACCTCATACACTTCTTTAAAATCTAGATCATCTCTGCACATGTTCCTGAGATCATCAAAACACAGTGTTTTGACTCTGAACTCCTGCAATAGCAAACATTTCCTGCTCAATGCATCAACAGCCTTGTTAGCAGTTCTAGAAATATGTTTAATTACAAAAGTAAATTTCTACATGTATTCAACCCATTTTACATGTCTTTGATTCAACTTCTCCTGTTGAGTCACAAATTGCAAAGCATGATTGTCACTCTATAAGACAAACTCCTTAGGAATCAAATAGTGTCTCCACTTCTTCAATGCATGAATAATAGCATAGAAATCCTTGTCATACATGGAGTATTTCACTTTGGTTTCGTTTAGCTTCTCACTGAAGTATGCTATCGGTCTGTCTTCTTGGCTCAAGACTGCCCATATTGCAAATCCACTTGCATCACATTTTACTTGAAATGTCCTTTTAAAATCCGGCAACACCAAAATTGGTTGTTCCGTGATTTTCCTTTTCAACAAATTGAAGCTTTTCTATGCTTCTTCTATCCAGTGAAAAGACTTATGTATTTTCTTCACTGTTTCCATCATCATTGTACTAATTCCACTAAAATTCCTGATGAACTTCTTCTAGAAACTAGCCAATTCATGAAAACTTTGAACTTCAAAGATATTCTTTGGCAATGGCCAATTCTTAATTACCTCCACTTTATAAGGATCCATCCTCAACTTATCTGCAGAAATAAAAAACCCCAAATAAATGAGCTCCATATTCATGAATGAGGATTTCTTCATATTTATCAGCAACTTCTCTTGTTGTAGCCTCTACATCACTGTAGCCAAATGTTTCAGATGCTCTGCCTCTATTTTACTGAAAATCAATATGTCATCAAGGTATACTATGACAAATTTTCCGATGAACTCCTTCAGGACTTCATTCATCAACCTCATGAAAGTGCTCGACACATTTGTTAGACCAAATGGCATGACAAGCCATTCATACAACCCTTCATTGGTTTTGAATGTTGTCTTCCATTCGTCTCCTTCTCTCATACGAATTTGGTGATAACCACTTTTCAAATCAATTTTTGAAAAAAAATTGGCCCCGCTTAAGCAATCCATCAAATCATCCATTCTTGGCAATGGGAATCTATACCTGATGGTTATCTTGTTGATTTCCCTCAAGTCAGTACACATCCTCCAGCCTTCGTCTTTCTTTGGACTGAGCATTGTCAAAACAACACATGGACTCAAGATTTCTCTAATCAACCCTTTGTCCATTAAATCTTGGACCTGTCTTTTGACCTCTTCATTCTCCTGCGGCGTCAAACTATACGCTGCCTTGTTTGGTAAAGTAGCTCCAGGTATAAGATCAATGTGATGAATTATACTTCTAATAGGTGGCAACAAACGAGGTAGTTCGTCCACTACTATATCAGCAAATTCCTCCAGTAGCTATTGGATTTCCTCTGGTAGATCATCCACTCTTGTGTTGGTCAAAACAATTTTAGGCTTCCTGACCACAATGAATTGCGGTTCCTCCTTCTTATTAACCTCTGTAAGAAGTTCCTTCCCACTCATGAGAAGTACAACATTGCTTACTTCAGGTTTTACTTTTTGGTCCTTAATCGGCAACAGCATGTGAGTTCTCCCATTCTTCTCTAGGGTGTATGTGTTCTTCCTCCCAACATGAATCACATTCCTGTCATATTGCCACGGTCTACCCAGCAATAGATGACAAACATCCATGGGAATGACATCACACAATATCTTATCGTTATATCCTCCTATCTTAAATTCAACTAAACATTGTTTAGTAAAATTTACCTGATGTCCTTTTTGTAGCCATGAAACTCTGTATGGACTTGGATGTTCAATAGTCTCTAGCTCCAGCTTTTCTACCATCTCCGTAGAAACGAGATTGTCTGTGCTACCACTATCCACAATGACCTTGCATACCCTGTCCTAGATCTTGCAAGAAGTCCAGAAAAGATTGTTCCTTTGCACTAGATTCTCCGCCTCCTCTTATGGCGTTAAGAGAACTTTACTCATCACCAATGATCTTCCGCCTTCAGCATCCTCTACCTCAACATTCCACCTTTGTGCTTTAGCAATGTGAGTCTCACCTCCTTCTTTATTCTTATCTGTATATTCATAAGACATGTGTCCAACCTTTCCACATGTGAATCATTTCACCACTCCACCTCTTCCTCTTCCTCTACCTCTAGCACGAGGAAATGTTTTTCCATCAGCATATTGTCCCCTCTGTGAACTTCCACCTCTCTTAGCCTGAGTCTGAGGTTTCTTCCAGTCTTCTTTTGGTTTCTAGTTCCTATCCTGGGCAACCACTTTGCCTCTGGCTTGACTTCTCCCTCAGCCTCTTTGACCCTACTTTCGGCTTAGCTTCTCTTAATCTTTCAGAGCCATCTGATAAGAATCTTCCACCGTTCGGATGGTCATCATGATCATCTCATCCTAAATGTCATATCTTAGATCATTCATATGTCTAGCAACTTTTTCATCATCACTTTCGTGATGACCTGCTCTGATGTTTAGCTTGTATAACTCTTCAGTGTACTCCTTCACTGACATCAACTTCTGTCTCAAATTCTGCATTCTCCAAAATAGAGTAATCTGGTAATCCCTGGGAATGTATTTTTCCTTCATCTTTTCAACCATCCTATCCCAACTCTTGATTTTCTTCTTTCCTTTGTAGAATTTGTCAGCTTGTAGCTCATCCCACCACAATGCTACATGTCCTTTCAATATTGTGACAACATGTTTGACCTTCCTATCTTCCTCGACATCTTCATAGTCAAAATACGTGTCTAGAGCTCTAATCCAGTCTAGAAGCTCTTCAACATCCAGGTTTCCCTCATTTACTAGAATGTCCATTTTTTCCCTAGCACTCATTCTTGCAACCGCCCTAACCAGACGTTTATTTGCTGCATCCTCTGTTGCAATTTCTTCTCCTTCATGTCCAGCTTCATCTTCACTTTCATATTTGCTGACATCTCCAACACTGACTATGCACCTCTATTTTATATCCACGTCCATGAGTCTAGCACGTATGTCATGCATCTCTCTTTCCATGGTTGGATTTGGCACCTGCCTACCCCTTTCTTCTGGCATTTCCCTCTCCTCTGGCTGATCGGGTGTTTTCCTATCTCTTCTTCTCGATGGCATGGTGAATCTTTCTTTTCCCTGCTACAGAAAGCAAAAAATCTTTCTGTGCTTTGATACCACACTGACGTAGACCTCCCTGACCCTCGGGCCAAAGTCCACTCATAGGATCATTCTTTGTTTCCTTCGAGCCGGATTGGCTCTTTCGATTCCCTGCTAGAATCTCCTTCCAATCAATCCACAGGTCCTTCGGAAGCTCTCCCGTGTGATAAACAATAGGCATGAGCTCCTTCCTCCCCAAGCGACCACAGTGCTATGACCAAGGCCTGATTCCAAAGGCACTTGTTGCAACTCACAATCTCACGAGTTCGGGAGTCGAAACTCTCGACTCTTTCTTCCCAAATTCACGATACCCGAAATGTCGATACGGGTATGGCTCCCTTATGTCAGTGCCCTCCACGTGTGACCACCGGCTAGGCTTATCAATAGCACCCCTCACTACTCGCCACTTCGCGAGTTATAGCGTCAAGATCACGTGCTCTTATCTCACAAATTCCCGAGATGAAATAATTCAACGGAGTGTTGACTCCTTCCACTATATGACGCATGTCCACCTATCTATCACACGGACCCACAACGTGGTTCTACCATGTGTCCCTCATGCTCAACTTCGCACTTCGCTACTTCGCACCCCAAGCAATGCCTCCTTTGTATCCCGACACCTGAAGTGTCGAGATCCTAAACTCCTCGCTGCTCTCTGTCACAACTCACGACTTCACGACTTCTCCTTCCGAGTCTCTCGACTCTCCAACTGCCAAACCCCGAAATATCGATTTGCCGAAACGATTGACGACGCCCTTTCCCTGTACTTATATCACGTCTCATGATTTGGGGGATCTCGGGATAGAAGTCTCAACCTCCTATCCTCTGAAACATCGAAATGCCGAATTCCGACACACTTCACCAATAGCTGGCCCCACACAAAACTTTTCGCCCCTTCGGGACTTCACACTTCGCGATTTCGCGAATCTCGTTACAAGGCTTTCGGTTCTCCAACTCATGAAACCCTGAAATGGTCAACGAAATTTTGACCTCAGTGTCGACAAGTATGCCACCTATCCACTCTCCACTGTTGGATTCTTCTGCACCTTCAAACCTCCAAACTCTGATATGAGTGTTCACGAGCGATCCAACAGCCCTTGTCAGCTTGGATCCTATGGCCCTATTTCTTCTGAGCTTAAACTTAGAAAAAAAATCACCATAATACTTCTTGCTCCTCTACAAGATCTGACGGCTCTCGGGACTTCGCGAATTCTCCATGGAGAATTCCAACTGTCCAATGCCTCCTTGACAACTCCTGCGAAATGAACAAGGTATTCCTTCATGGAACTTGTCCACCTACAAAAAAACTTCACTACGCCTCCTTTCAACACTTCAAGGCACTAACTCTTCTGAGTTTTTACCACAAACTCGAGTCTTCAAAAAGTCTCCTGCATGCATTCCTTGTGGGAACCCTTCAAATACTTCCAAGTATTTGAATTTTTAGACTCTACGCACTCTCTTTGCAACAACAGTCCTTCAACAACTCCCTCAGGTTGAAAAATCTGACACTCTACTTGGCCAGTGCTCACTTTGCATGGATCCTTTTCTTAATTTGCACTTTTGCGAGAATGAGAACAATGTTATCCCTCTTGATCTTTCAAAGACGAACTCTGATTTCTGTCAACGCACACCTTGTGGACAATTTCACTGCACTCCTTGCAAGAAAACTCTTTCTTAGATAGAGAAACAATTGAAACTCATTGCTTACTCTCCCTCTCTTCAGATTTCAGACATTAAATATGAAATCATACATTTACGCATCAAAGCAAATGCATAACAGAGAGTAACAAGAATATATCAATCAGCATGTACAAACAGAGAAAACAATTGAACACCATGAGTCTGAACTAAAGATCTTTGTATTAATCCAGAACTTTTGTACATGGGTTTCTACTTTACACAGCTCTCTGCTTCTGCTCTCCTATGCTCTCTTCGATTGATAATGTTACAATGATACAATATGAGGGTGTCTATAGTCAGTTTTCCCTCCACTCCTAAAACTGTCTAATCTAGAATTTAATTCTACCTACTTACATTTACTAGCATAAATGCCTCTACCTACTATAGACAAGAGAGGATCGCTCAAGGTCTGATTACAATCTTCAAGTACGCCCTTTCTTAACTACTTCATTTATGTTTGGCGCATCCTACTTCAAAACAAATTAAAACACCTTTGAACATGTGCCAAAAATGCGTTGGCGCTACTCGCGCTCGCTTGCTGCTAACAATGCTCCTGCATCAATACGTATCCAAGGGTTGAAATACTTTTATTCCATATGCCTCAAATCTCATAGTGTCTTTCTTTAGGTCAATCACCACATAGTTGTCATAATCCCAATCAATACCATGTAGTACAGGATAAGGGTCCTTAGCCCCATGATTTTGATCACCTCAAAATAATCTACAGTCTTCACTCTCGCAACATCTATTTCCACATTCTCCAGTCTTCCTATTGGGAAAATACAAACTGATTGGCCATTCTTAGTTGGATTGTGTAATATGTCAACTGGGGCTTTCTTAAGGCTTCCCAAGTATTTTTAGGTAGTATATTAACATCAAATCCTAGATGTAACATGACATCCTTAATCTCAAATTCATCTAATTGGGCTGTTAATCTAAACTCCTTTCCAGTACGTACTTTCCTTCTCTGCACTCTCTGATTATTCTTCTCATGAAGATTAATCCTTATTCTTGTTTTTGGAGATTCTTCATTCCCTAGAACTAGGTATAATGCATTGCGAAACTTTTTTGTCAACTAGTCATTCCCAAGAATATCAAAAAATAATTGAAACCAAAGGTCAACTACATTTTGTGGTTTCTCAGGTTATCTCATCGGGACTATAGGGTTTCTGGGTGCAGGGGGTGAAGCAAAGACTTGAAAAATAGTAAGGAAAACAATAGGCTGAGGGGGTTTCTCTTGCATCTTAGGGCCAAGGATATTCTGAAATACTTCTATGGAATTTTTAAAGAATAGCTTATGTTTAAGAGGATCATACATGTCCTCCTTAGGCGCTTCTTTCTAGATCTGAGGTAAATTTTCAACATCTGCATCAGCCTTTTCCCCTCCTTGAGTAACTATATTAAGGTTGGGCATTTTTCCTCTAATAACTCTCTTTATCTCTGAACTAATGAGGTTAGTTCCTCATTGATGTACCCGATCTTCCCATTTTTCAATTAATTCTGGGAATTCTTTGGTTTTGTGCCCATTGGTTCCATAGTGAGAGCACCATGGTCGCCTCAGATGAGGAAAATCTCTAGCCATGTGGCCTTTCCCATCATAGTTGTAGAATATACTTGGTCCTCTTCCCTTGGTTATTCCTCCTCTGAAGTATTCTCCAGCTCCACCTCCATAACCTCTTCCCTATTCCTAAGGGGTTTCATTCACCTTGAATGATGTTTGATCTAGCCTATCCGCAAGTGAATCCAATTCTCTACATTGATTCATAGCATGTGTGGTAGATGCGCAAAACTCACAATGTACAGTATTTGGTACTATTGAATACTTATAAATAATGGGGCATTGTCTTGGCCCATGCCCATGGATTCGATAAATTCGTAGATACTTGGGAAACTCCTCCTGTGGGTCCTAGCGAGGGTCCCATTGGATTTTGAGGAGGTCCCATTCCCCTCATTTGTGTAAATTTGTTCACCAGATGTCCTTCTGTGTAACATGTGGTACACCATAATTGCAGTCGTCCTAGTCTGGGTATCGTCAATTCTTGAATCTTCTCTGTAAGGGATGATATTTTCCCTTGTAGTTTCACCAAATTTGCATCTGCAAGGGGTCTGGTCACTCTCAGGCTCCTCAGATATCTTGCCATGGCTTCAATCTTCATTGATGTTCCAAGGCATCTGTCAAAGTGGTTATCCATTGTTGTGTTAACGAAATCTATGTCAGAGGTAGAAATCCTTGGATATACCATTCTCTTTGATGTTCCTCATGAATTGGATGCTAACCTCCCTATAGAATCTTTAAACTTATGGCTGTATTCCTAGGCTGATTCACCTTTCGTTTGCTAAATTTCGCGCAACTCAGACATTACTTGTTGTTCTGACTGAGGTAGATTAAACTCTGTTATGAACTTTTTTCGTACCTGGTTAAGTGTGAATGCTTGACCTTGCACTCCTGGTACTCCTAGCTCAATATACTTCATGTACCATTTGAGAACATAGCCTCCCAAAGTAATCTGGAACTCAACCAATTTATTCGCATCCAGAGTCCCTCTAGATCTCCAGATTCCTTCGCATAAGAACCATTGTTTCTCAACATATTTGTCTCCCTCACCCCATAATTCTGGGTATCAAGCAATCAAACCTCCCACATTACCAACCATTGTTGATCTTACTTATCCTACCAAAATAAAACCTAACGGCCTTGGTTGCGATCCACCAGGGGATCCCAATATCCTCCTAGTATTCGTGCCTCCTGGTTGTGACTGCCTGACTGACTGTAATGGAACATGAATAGCATAAGAAGGTAGTATACAATTTACCACATGTATAGATGACACTTGGGGTATGGGTTATTCAAGGCTAGTTCTACTGGCTTTGGTGCAGGTTTATTTGATCTGGGGGGTCTTGTTCTCATCGTCTGGAGTAGTCTCTTTAGTCGGGTTCTCGACCTTTCCTAGAATTGGGGATAAATATTTTGTTTCTTATTCAAGATCCATGCTAACTTCCTTTTCCCTTACTTCTACACCTTCTCCTTCTTGTCCACCCTCTTGGGGAATTTTTTCTCTCTACGCTTCTCTATCATTTAATCTTTGACTAGACAATCTTTCTTGTCTTCTCATCTTTCGCAACTCTTCCATCTATCCTTCCTCTACTTCTCCTGGTCTGACTTCTTTCTGAAACTTCTCGGACTGTTTTACTTCTTTCTTTATCTTACCACACCACCACTTCTCAACTATGGTGGCTCTTTTCAAGGCTCTATCATCTCTTGAGTCCATTTCTTATTGCTACCCCATTTTTCAAAGAACCCTCTCCCCTCTCTCGGGCCATGACTCCACCCCAAACTCACCCCACCCTAAGTGAGGGTGTTTACACTTCCATCTCAGTCGAGGACATAGTCAACATCCCCTCCTCCATCAAGAAAACCTTAATCCACAAGGGGATTTCTCTCAACAGTATTCCCCTTGCATATTTCCTGAAATCTGTTTCTTCCCATGAAAATATTCATGATTCTCAGTTACAAACTCTATAATGTATCCCTCTAACGTTTTATTGACCCAGAAATTGATCGCTCGCATTATCGGACGATCCAGCTGATGAAATGTTGCAATATTTTTTGTATCCCAAGAACAGGTATTCTTGACTCGTTCTTGGAATTCTGGAGCTTCTTGGAGCCTATCTATCCAATGGAAAGTTCTTCCGGGAACTTAACCCAGAATATTTCATACTGGTCACTCGATATTTTAGAGTAAAAGACTACCTCCTGTGTATCTTTCATAGATTTTCCTCTCAGCTCCGCTTCTTTCCATATGGAGGCGTCACAATTTCTCTCCCACCAGTGGTGAATATCAAATCTGTGAAACCTTGGAAGAATTCTCCCTACAGGTTCCCTTTTAATGTAGGTCCCAGCAATGGAACCATTATGTTGGCATGTAATTGATCAGACCAGGGTCCTTCTCAGGTTACCAGCAAAAAGCACCGAGTAGTCTAGAACACTGTCATTTTCATCTCCTCCAAAGAGAAGAAGTCTCACCCGAAGTGAAACCAAGACAAAAATATAGGGAAGGGAAAGGAGAATACTTAGTTGGGTTTCCAGAACCTTCAAGATTCACCATGATCTTGCGCAAGATAGACTAACTATAGAACATATCTGAACTCATTCATACTGGAACTAATGATAGTCAAGTTGTCAAAGCATTTGCAAATAGAGATATCATATTGATCTTATCAATCATAAAGAAGTATTTTAAAGAGACAATTCATAAGCATAAACACAAAATGACACATCATATTTCAAAATTTTAGTTCCTTCTTCGTCTATTATCATCAGAGTTTCTTGGATACAATCTTAGAGATACAAGTTATTAATATGTTACAAACTTCTGGCTCCGAACCCATGTCACAAAGATCTATCTACCCTTTTCCCCAAAACTGTATACAAATTACAATTACAGAACCTTTTCTCAACTACACCCAACCACAATAGCCAACCCAACCATATTAGCTAACCAACCCTTTTACAATAGTCTGCATCTCATATATAGACTGAGTGGAATATTTTGGCATTGGGCTCACATGATTTCTTGTTCTTTTGTAACTGTTTTTCCCTTGTTGGTGTTGCGATGTCCCTTTTCACAACTGATTTTTATTCCTTTACTTGCTCCATTGTCCATCTCTTTTGTAGCTTTCTCAACTCATATTTAACCAAAACTGGTATTGTCGTCCTCCTTGCACAATATTCAACCCAAAAATGAAGGTCTTAACACCAGTGCACATTAGTTGAGTTATACATAGTATATCATGTGTAAATTATCATTCATTCATTCAATTAATACAATTCTTGATTCTCTCTCTCTCATTTCCCTCTTTTCTCATTTCTTCTGCAAATTGTGTATGTCCTTTGCTAGCTAGATATTATCTGTGCAGGTTCATCCACATTTACACTAAGCACCAAATTAGTAAGAGACACCAATCTCTTACAGATCTTCGTAGACACCAATCCCCACCACTACAAACCAACTTAGCAAGTGACACCAATCTCTGAGATACACCAACCCTCACTGAGTCTTCTTGCTATTTATTCCTTCACTAGGTTTTCTTGCTTCTTTTTCCTTTACCCACTACTACATATGGGCGGATTATTCCATGAAAATTTTCCACACTTCCACTAGTTTCATCATTTCTTTAAAGAGGGCGGGATTTTTGTGGATATTTCCACGCACGTTCATCACAATATTAACGAAAATATTAATTTAACCAAGTTGGGATGTTCATTGCTATAGCAACGATCTTTCATGGCAATAGCGACGAAAATTTTACCTATCTCATTGGTCGGTGATAATGGCTAGTTGACTATTTTATCTATATATACGCGACTTTAAGAGACTTTGCGACACAATTTCTATAGTTGCGACACTGTTCTTGGCTTTTGTTTGATCTGTTTATTTTTTCCATCACCCACCGGTTGAACAAATCCAATTCTCGATCTACATAGCTTGGATTTTGAACTTGCAAGGTTAGTATGTTATTTTTTATTGATGTACTCATTTAACTTGTAAATTTTTTTTCAAATGTCCAAATTGCATTTAACTTGTTTTTTCCTTGATAATATAATATGTGTGTACCATATTTCATGTCTTTGATTTTTGGATCTAGTTCGTATATTCTATGGAAAAGGGTATGTGGATTCCATAATATTCTAGGTTTATGGAATCCACATATCTTTTTCCCTTCAATTGTAGCTATAATCTCTCTCTCTTTTCATTGATAAAGATATGGAATTGCTCTTGAAACTCAACCCTAATCGATGAAATGATAGTAATTGATTGTTATATTCCCTGCTTTAGAAGGGACTAATAAGATAAATAAACACTAACCCTAAACTTATGTTAGGTGTATATGTCGTTATTATATAAAGAAAACATTTGTACACATATGACCTTATTATAAAGATGTTATATATGTCGTCATGATGTTGATCCTCTACACTTATGATCACCTTATTGTAAAGATGTTGACCTTATTATAAAGATTTAGGTCACTGTAAATAAACATATCATAATTGAAAGGAGTAGCCAAAATATAAAAAATTGACAACTTAATGTTTGGTATGGTGTAGGTAAGACAATTACTTGTTAGGACAAGGATT
>ML800747.1:166078-177409 GCA_009831015.1 Picea engelmannii
AAATGAAATTTCAATTTTCATTAGATTTAATATTGATGCATTACAATTCTTAGTATCCTTACTTCTAATCCAACTTCATGATAACACATGCTTACAATATTTGGTTGGTTAACGCCTTGATTATTTCTAGGGGATATATATATATATTACAATATTACAATGTAATATGGCATTACCATATTACATTGTAATATGGCATCCCATATTACAATGTAATATGGTAATACCATATTTCATGTAAATTTTTTTTTTTAAACCTACAGTAATTGTCGCAATATCGACGGACTTTCGTCGGAATTTTTTTACCATAACCGTTGCTATAGCAAAAAAATTTCGTCGCACTTTTCCACGAAGTTTCGTCGCATATACAGCAAGTCCATCGTAAATATGGTTTTGGAAAAGAGCACTCGTCGATATTACCACCAAATTTCGTCACAAGTTGTGACAAAATTTCGTTGCACATTCAGCAGCTGCATCGCAAGTTATTGGCTTGGCACATTTCTTCGTTGGTATTGCGACGAAATTGCGACGATGAAGAAGGTTAACCAATATTGAAGTTGATGACACGTGGCTAGCTAATTTCTTTGATGTTTCCACCCACACCTAGATAGTGGATATAGCGACAAAATTATTACGACGAAAAAAAAACTCGGCGTTCGTGGAAATTGCGACGGATAAGTGTGGCAATATCAACGAACGAATGTCGCAAATTTGGTCATATGTACTAGTGAACAGGTGTACTCACTGCTTCTACCTTCACTAGGTCTGATGATTACTTCTTCCTTTACGAGGTCTGACCAAAATTTAAATTTCCAAATGAAAACTTCCCCAAAGCTTGATGTTTTGGGTCCTTTCCCAAGAACAAACTTGTACAACATGCCATGTATCCAATTTTTCAAAACTGATTCTGAGATTTTTCTTGAGGTACTTATGTATGCCTCCTTTTCTCTCTAAAATTTTCACTATTTGAAGAGTCCCATAAAAGAAGTTACAGTGAAATTCCAAACTAACATGTTTGAAACTAATCTTAGGACCATTCAGAAACCTTGAATTCCATAGAGAATATCTTAGAAATTGAAATTAAAAAACATATGAAATTTTTACTTGAGATACTTCTATATGTATCCTTTATTTTCTAAAATTTTTACATTCTGAAGAGTCCCAGAAAATAAGTTATAGTGAAAGTTCCAAACTGAGTTGTTTGAAACTAATTTCAGGAGAATTCAAGAACCCTGACTTCCACAGAGCATTTCTTTGAAATTATAGTGAACCAACATATAAAAATTTTACTCGAGGTACTTTTGTATGCCTCCGCTGTTCTGTAAAAATTTCATAGTCATAAGATTCTTAGAAAATAAGTCATAGTGACAATGCCAAACTGACCTATTTGAAACTAATTTCAGGATCATTCAGGAACCCTAATTTCCACAAGGAATATATCTAAAAGTGTAGTGAAACAATATATATAATTTTTATTACATGTCACAAAGATTTGTCCTTTGTTTCTACAAAATTTCAAGGTCTGAAAATGATCCAGGTGGATATCGGTGGCCACCCACCTTTTCTGAATGGCTCAAAACAGTTTTTTGGCAATTTTGGCAATTTACGCTTTTTAGCAGGTTTTAACTTCCGGGGCCATTTTGAGGCCCTAAACGATGTCTTTTGGGAAACCAGGTTTGAAAAATACAAGTTCCTTAAATATTTCTCCTAATACGAATATCCTCGACGATACCTTTCCAATGGGATATCATATGCCTAAAATAGAGATCGTATGCAAAAGTTACAACCCCGGGAAGTTGATGTACTAACTTACCCAAACGGGTCCCACATGACTTTTGGCACTTCATCTCCTAGGGTTAGGTTTTTGGATGTATAGGGGTTTTGTAATTCCTGCTTATTGTAAAGAGGCCTTCAAAGCCTCATTGTAATCATCTTTTTGCGAATGAGAGTAGCCGTCACAACTCTTCTCAGAGATAAGCTGCCACCATTCTAGCGAGTCTTTCACTCTGTATTTTTACAGTCTCTGTACATTTCTTTCATTAATAGAAATCGTGTATTACTGTATCTTTGTTTATGGTTTCATCTCTGATACATTTTGTAATATCCCTTGGCCGAACCCAAATGCAAATGCAATCCAAGTATATTTAAGCTAGTCAGTTGTTTAGACATCATTTTGTAATACACCTTTCATGGCATGGTGCGCGCATGTACTATGCAGTAAAGTGATGTAGTATGCACATTTCTGGATACCGCACGCAGTAACTAAAGTGTGTGCAACCTTGAGGACAAAAGATACTACACGCAGTAACTATAGTGCACATAGTATTAAGGTCAGTGAACCTTTGTATATATGATATGTTTCATAGGCTGGTGAGCCAGTATTATAAGCCGAGATGCTTATGTTTTGGAGTTAGGCCAGAGCACCTAGATGTTAAAGGCCAATGCACCTATTTTGTATATATCTCATGATTAATATAAATACATCATTGTGTGCAAACCGACCATGATAAAAGAGATGGCTGACTAGACTCCACCAGTTAGGGAAAGGGAGGGCCAAAAGTTATGGAAAGGGCTAAGAGAGAGAGCTTAAGCCAAAAAGGAATATTACATTAATATTTATTAGAACATAAAGTATGGATAATTACTTTATCCTAATTTCTAGAGTTGTGGACAAGTATACCAAAGTAGCTTCCAACATGACAAGTGTCAAGTTGGGGACATGCATACATATTTTCGGGACTTAGTTCTATGGGGAAATCTTCCATTATTCGGCCATCACTCTCGCTCATCAGTCAAACCATCATCTCTCCCATGATTCCATGACCATATTTCTTCGCACAGTCATCGAACTATCTTTGTACCTTCCTATCACTGTACCAGAATGTGTTTCCATAGCCATTTTACCTGTTGGAGTTACTTGTTAGCTAGGGAGCGGGATTGAAGAAGCAGGTTGTCAGGCCCGTGGAATATTGAAGAGGCGGGTTATTAGGCCTGTGAGCAATTCTCGGAGTGAGAGAATTGTTGGGGATCGATTCCTGAAGGTGCTTAACTACAGCTATAGTTCTCTGAGACTTCCGGTCTGGCCTGTTGCTGAAGCCCTGGAAGAGAAGTGGGGAAGTTGAAGGACTGTTGAGCAGAGAAGGGGCACACTTCCTTGGTTGGGACAAGAATGTGGGGAATGAAAGGTTGGAGGCTATTGGTTGAGAGAGCACCTGAGATGGAGTCTTTCCTATTGACCATGAACCCTTAGCCTAGTTAGGAAACCCTTTCCCTGGTGGAGTTTAGTCCCATCTTGGGGGTGAATCACTTTTGAGAGTGATGAACAGTGTGGTCTAAGGTTGGGAGGTTTGTGGACAGTTTGCACGTAGTTGGTGACATTATTACCAAGATAAGTACCGGTTATGTGATGAATTTACATGTTGCATTGTCATTTACGTGTTATTTTATGGGTTTATTGCATGTGTGATTATAACTATCCGTATGTTAAAGGGTATTCCCCTGTATATGCTACATGTCTGTGTTTATTGTTAATTCAGCCTGAAAATCGTATATTATAGAATGCAACGGTTTGTTATGTTTTATACGTGAAGCTTCCGCTAGAGCGTTGTATGTATATGTTTAATTGCATGCATTTCAATATGTATATATGCCTATGTGTATATATGTATTTGAAGAGAAAAAATTATGTGACATAGCTCAGTTGAATATTGGGGACGTTACAATATCTTTTCAGAGATAATTTAAGTGTCTGAGTAGTGGCATTTCCCGGACTGTTGGTGGCTAGGGACTGTTACAGTATGGTATCAGAGCTTCAGTTTTCGACACTGAGACTGAATGGGCCAAACGATTCAAATGGAGGAGAGGTTATAGTATGGTATCATAGGATTAATTTTGAAGTGGCCAAATTTCTCAAGACACAGAGCGTCCATAGAAAATTTTGGCACCACGCAGAAAAATATTTACGTATAGGTGTGCACGGTAAATTGTGGCACCTCAAGGAAGAGTATTGTGTGAGGATGCACGCGTTAAATTTAGCATTGCACGGTGTACATACACATATTAAGGGTGCACGTGGTGTGTGAATTATGGTAAAGCACAGAGGAGTTTGGTTGGTGCACACACAGTTTGAGTACAAGTTGTATCGCTACAGTGTAGTCAAAGGTGTGCACAGGTGGTTGTGTGCGGTAGTGATAGAGTATTCAATGGGGCGTAGAGATTATTGTGTGCAGTAAGGCATATTGAACTTCGACACAATGCAATGCATAGAGAGAAATTCATGTAGAATATCAGTGCGTGATACAGAAACAATGCACAGTGAATATTGGCTCACAACGCAAAAGTAGTGCTCACAAGTTATTGACGCGACAAAAAGGAAATGTATAGTGGATACAGGTGTGCAAAAGATGATTTACCTTATGGAGTCATTGTGCATGATAAATAAAGGTATACATGTTGAATTTTATGCATGCAAAGTCGTTTGAAAGGCTAATTAAGATGATGAGTCTGAGTTTGATAGAGAATTTACATGGTATTCAAAGAAAAAGGAATACACAACTGCATTGAAGTATTATTTAAAATAAATCAAGTGAGTGAGATGAATTCAAAGTTTTATACTACTCTGATTTAGATAGTTGAAAGTGAAATATAAGTTACAAGAAGACGCATAATATTAAAGGAGACATTATTCATATCACCATCAGTTAGAATCTTGTCATAAGAAGTACAAAATCTGCTTCTGCACTTATATATTCATTTAAAATCCAAAATTACAAAAAGGGGATGATTCAAAATAGCAGTTGCCCTATTTTTAAGGGACTGTTTAAGAACAGGTCTATCATCTCTGGAGTCCCTTATATCTACTACCATCTGTCCAAAAATCATTGAAATATACTCAATTTTATTTGAGGGCTCATTTCATCTTAGCTAGCTCCTCGTTTAAAGAATCTAACTAGACCGGTTGATTCTCACCAACACATTCAGTTGCCTCAGATATGCTTTCCTTCTTCTGGCGATTGCTTCGTTTCTTCTTAGCAGTTTCCCTGTGGATGAATAGATCTCTCATGATTGGATTTAGCCTAACCTCCAATATCGAGTTTGTAACAGGTATTGTGTGAAATTTAGTCTCTAGTATCTGCACGACTACCTTTTCCTTCGTACTCACAAGAAAATTTAGCATATTTCCTAAATAACCAGACTCACTAGATTTAGCTTGGTCCATGTACCTCAATTTTGTGTACATTGAAATACTTTTGCAAAGATGCGAAGGTCGAACCAGTTTGGATACTACTTCGTTGATGGATAAGATGATGCTTCCATACCCGAGAGTAGGTAGTTATAGAGTCTCAATCATGAATCACTGACAAACTTGCACACAAGTACGATGGGTTTCCATGCTCATCTAATCCATTTCAAATGATTAAGATTTTGATTTTGTTACATGGTGGAATTCACCTAACTTCATACGGTTGTGATGTACCGAGCAAGTGATATGGGGTGATCTGACTAGCCATCACCCATCCCACGAATGGTGTATTTGACATATTGAAGCACGTGACATCGAAACTTTGGCAAAAGTGGTTTTGGAAAACCGCCTTTCATCGATGTATCTCTACGCGATGATGTAGTTCTTTCTAAGTTCCCAAAACTTGGGTCTTGCCTAAGAATTGTCAAGGTGTTAACACTAGGAAATCAGAAAAGATAATTCGGATGTATTTATTGAGCCAAAATAATTCACATTTCCCATGGATTGTTGATTTAGTTAGCCTAATAAGTTTCGATGGCTGGACATTTTGCAGAATTAACAACAACTAAATTAGATCAAATCAATAGGAATGGAAGAGGAACAGGAGAATTATAGTCTGCAGGATGAGGACAGAGGGATGGATGTCCATATGGGCATTGAAGGAACAAACTCCAATGGACATGGAGATGAAAGAATTGAAAACGTGAATTTGGTAGAGACCATTAAAAATTTGCAAAGGGATGTCCAAATCCATAAGGCTGATGATGAAAGGCTTATGAAAGCCAAGGAGTAACAGGATGACTTCAACATGAATTTATTAGAGGGCTTGAACAAAATAGAAAAGAAATTGGATAAGGAGAGTGGCTCAAGAAAATATGGAAGTCACAAGGCTTCGGATGAGAAAAGAAAATCAAGAAGTGTTAGCAAAAATCACCATCACTCCTTGAGGCATTCCAATAAGAGGGCAGGAAAAAACTCAAGTCTATTCCCTGTTAGAAGGCATAAAAGGTCTAGGGCGGATGAACTACGAGGATAAATGAATAAAATCAAACCTCCTACGTTTGATGGTGAGCATAAGAAAGATGAATATGCAAAAACATGGATGTTGGTCATGAGAAAGTATTTTCAATTGCATAATTATTCTTCTCATGCAGAGGGTATAATTTACATCTATCAGCTCAAGGGAAAGGCATCCATGTGGTGGGATCAACTTGTACAAGTGAAACACATTAAAGAGAAAAGTGTTACCTAGAGGGAATTCAAGAAGTATTTTGATAAGAAATTCTTGACTAAGAGATATTATGACAAGAAAATGAAAGAGTTCTTTGAACTCAAGCTCGGAAGAACGACCATAGATGAATATGAGAGAATATTTCTAGAAATGCTGAAGTATGTCTCTTTCATCAAGGATGAGACAGTCAAAATTCAAAGGTATTTGAGTGGATTGCCAGTGTTCATCAGTGAAAAAATACAGTATGATAATCCCAAGACATTGGAAGAGACCATAAGGCATGCTAAATGCCTATATGATCAACAAAAAGAAAGGACAATTTTCCAAAAGGCTTGGGAAGACAAAAAGAAATTCAGGGTGGACCAGAGGAAGAAAGGATCTAAGCCGCCATTCTTCAGAAATAATCCACAAGGATAGCAAAATCCTTGAGATCCCAGAGTGATTGACACAGGGATTCAAAGGCCATGACAACCACCTATTCAATGTTGGGGTTGTAAAGGAGATCATAGGTTCAGAGATTGTCCTCACAGAGGTGAAAAAGGGAGAACTGTTCATAATATACAGCAAGATGAAATAGTGGAGGACATGGGAAGAAATGTGCCAAGGATCTATACAGCCTTGGATAACAAGAAAGAAGAGTATCATTCCCACATGATTGAAGTGGAAGGTATGATTAACAACCAATCCATTACTATTTTAATTGACTCAGGAGCTAGTCATAGTTATATAGATCCTAAGATGGTGAAAAGTTTGCAATTTCCAAGAAGCAAGCATGGAAAATCTTGGTTGGTGCAAGTGGCTATAGGAGATAAAAGAAAAGTCAATGAGATGGTTAAGTCATGTCTTATGAACATGAATGGACTGAACACCAATTCAGATTTGAACATCTTACATTTAGGTTCCTATGACTGTCTAATTGGGATGGATTGGTTGGGCCAACATAATTCTCTCTTAGACTGTCATAACAAAGCATTTACTTGCTTGGATGAGGAAGGGAACCAAAAGAAAGTATAGGGAATTCCCAGGTCAATAACCATTAGAGAAATTTCATCATTGTAGCTAAAGAAATGTTATAGAAAAATGTGTCAAATAATTGCAGCTCACATGGAAGAGATACCTAAAGATAAGGTACCAAGTTTGGAAGATTATGCAATCCTGAAATAATTTGAAGATGTATTCAGGGAGGTACCAAGACTACCTCCAAGGAGATACATTGATTTTTCTATAAATCTAATGCCTGGAGCAGCTCCAGTGTCAAAGACTCCTTACATAATGAGTACACCATAGTTGAAGGAGTTACAAATGCAACTTGAAGAACTTCTGAAGAAGGGGTATATATGTCCAAGTGTGTCACCTTGGGGTGCCCTAGTCTTGTTTGTAAAAACGAAGGATGGGACATTAAGATTGTGCATTGACTTCAGACAGTTGAACAAGGTGACTGTTAAGAACAAGTATCCTCTACCAAGGATCGATGACCTCTTTGATCAATTGAAGGATGCAAATATATTTTCAAAGATAGATCTCAGATCAAGATACCATCAGGTAAGAATTAAAGAGGAAGATATCAAAAAGACCGCCTTCATGACAAGGTATGGTCACTATGAATTCACAGTGGTGCCATTTGGGTTGTCAAATGCACCAGTTGTTTTCATGTGCTTAATGAATGGTGTTTTTCGGGAATATTTAGACAAGATTGTCATTGTCTTTTTGGGTGAAATTCTTATATATTCTAAGTCAAAGGAAGAGCATGAACATCATTTGAGGATGGTGTTGCAAGTATTAAGGGAGCATCAGTTGTATGCCAAATTGAGCAAGTGTTCATTCTATCAGAAACAAATTCATTATTTGGGGCATATCATTTCAAAGGATGGAATAGCAGTGGATCCTGAGAAGATAGAAGCCATTAGAGAATGGCCAGCGCCAAAGAATGTGACAGAGGTCTGATCATTCATGGGTCTTCCAGGCTACTACAGGAGATTCATTGAAGGATTCTCAAGGATAGCACACCCAATCACTTTCTTGCAAAGAAAGGGTGTGCAGTTTCAGTGGACATTGGATTGTGAAAAGAGTTTCCAACAATTGAAACAATTATTGACAAGTGCTCCAATACTAAGGATTGCAGACCCAAATGAAGATTTCATTGTATGCACAGATGCATGTAATGAAGGACTTGGTGGAGTCCTCAGTCAAAAAGGATTTGTGATATGTTATGAATCAAGGAAGTTGAAGGAGCATGAAAGAAATTATGCCACTCATGATTTGGAATTGGCAACCATAGTGCATGCCTTGTGTTAGGACCATACAATGTACCTTTTTGCTCACTCTTTTTTCTACCTTTACATCCTTTTTCAATCACATTTAGACTTATATTATCACCTTACCCTATCTTCCCAAAGGTATACAATGTCTCTTATCTTTACTATATGTTTAATCTATTTTGCATATAATTTTACATTACTCTCGTACTTAATCGTTGATCAGAAATGTATAAGTGTTGAAACAGTTCGAACTGCAGATTAGCATTGAGGCCTGTTGCTGAAACAGTAAAGCACGCAAACCCAAAAGTTGTTACACAGTCCGTGGCCTACAATGCTGAAACAAAAACTCACACAGAAGAAGATGTTACACAGTCCGTGGCCTACAATGCTGAAACAACAACTCACACAGAAGAAGCTGCTACACTCTCCGTGGTCAACGATGCTGAAACAACAACTCACACAGAAGAAGTTGTTACACAGTCTGTGGTCTATGATGCTGAAACAACAATGCACATAGAAGAAGTTGTTACACCCTCCATGGTCTACGATGCTAAAATAACAACACAAAACTGTTACATTGACCACAACAGCCACACCTTGAGCTAGCATTAACCATCGCTACTACCTGAGACCAAGTTGTTAAAACAGTCATAATGCAAATCTCGTGGCTGAAACAACCCATGATTTGTGATGCTGAAACAACATACAATAGCAGTAACAAGAAGACAAATAAAGAAGTTGTTACTCTAGCCGCAACAACAACACCTCACTCAGCACTTGTAATAGCATTCTATTGCGGGAGACTAGGATATTCTATTCCAGTTTAGAAAGTCGATCTGACTAAGAATAGGACTCAGATGTACACATGTAATTTGTTGATCAAATTGTATCAAAGGGATTCTCCTATTTAAATAAGAGGAAATCATCATTAGAGAGGATCTTCTTTTTAGAAAAGAAAGAATTTACAGAGAAGGACGTGTTTTTACTTCAGATTGTAATATGATACAGTTGACAAATGAATAAAAGATTGTTCTGAGTATTCCTTTCTAGTTCCTCTCATTTCAGGGGAATCTTGTGAGAAGGGAGGGCCAACCTTCTTCACAAGATTCACCCATTAGCTTTGTAGTGTGTTAGTGTTATTTTTGTTCATGCCTTGATTAAATTTTGTTTTGCTGAAACACTACTTTATTGAACTATGTTTTGCTGAAACACTACTTTACTGAACTCTGTCTTGTTGAAACTCTGCTTTATTGATTGTTACATTGTTTTCATATGATTCATGCTTGGGTAACTATTAATCATTCTAGTTATCAATCTTGTTTGGTGAATTTATGAAAGCTTGATAATCAGGGACAGGTGCTGAAGATTCCTACTTGGGGAATAGGGTCATGTTCTCTGTTAGAGATAGTTAGCCTTCAGTGCATGTCAATTATTTCAATTAGTAATGAGTTCATGAAAATGTGCTAATCAGAAACAGGTGCTGAAGATTCCTACTTGATGAATAGGGTCTTGTTCTCTGTTAAGAGGTAATTAGTCTTCAGTGTGTGTCAATCATTTCAATTAGCAATGAGTTCATAAAACTGTGGTGATCAGAAACAGGTGTTGAAGATTCCTGCTTTGGGAATAGGGTCCTGTTCTTTGTTATAAGATAGCTAGTCTTTCCTTTTGCAGTGTCTTGAAGGATTTATTTCGAGGTTGTTATTTTCTTAATGTAATCGAGGATTCTTTGGACAATTATTTATTTAAACATTGAACTCTCCAACAGGTAGATTGTTTTCCTGTAATTCAAGTTAGAACTTCAGTTTGTTCAAGGCAAAGTGTGATTAATATGTTTTTACTACAACTCTAGGTTTCTTTTGAGATTGAGCATATATAGTGCGTGATTACCTTTGAAATAAACAGACTTCCCTGGGTTGACAATTTATGTAGCACTTGATTGTTTAGTTAAATAAGCAATTATAGTGACCAACATTTTGGCACCGTTGCCGGGGAAGGTGATTATAGATTTCAAAAGCACTTATGATTTTTCAGATACAAAGATTGCATGAGAGGATGCAGAGACCCCAAAGACACTGACCCTACAGGTGGCAGGGGAAGAGGAAGAGGAGGAGGAAAGACTTATATTGACGAGATTATATCAAAGTCTGAATCTGTTGCTCAACAACCAAACTCTCGGAAACCAAAATCCCAACCTTCATTTCAAGCAAACTTTGAGATGGGGAAAGAAGTTTGGAGTCCTGAGACAGTCGAGAAACCAGTAGGAAACATTGAGGACAGAGAAAGCGTAGTAGGGGAGTAGACAGAAGAAAACATGGATGAGTACAATGAAGAATTACATCATGAAGAACAGGCAGGTCTTGAAAGAGAGGTAAATGATGAAAACGCTTTTTCCACATTAAGATTTCCTATTGGTGATCTTCCTAGAGAGGTAGCTCCCATGAAGAACATTCCACTCTTAGCACTACCTAACTTTCATGGTTTATCTTCAGAGGATCCTGATGAATTCCTTTTTGAGTTTGATATATTATGCAGAAGTTATGATTACATTTCCAATGCTAAAAAATTAAAGCTATTTCCAGCAACATTGAAAGGAAATGCAC
>ML800747.1:181415-203995 GCA_009831015.1 Picea engelmannii
TAGAAAGGACTGGTCTCACAGGCTCCCTGAAGCATTATGGGCCTACAGAACTACCTGGAGAAATACTACAGGATTCTCTCCCTATGAATTAGTTTATGGAAAAAGTGTTGTCTTTCCTGTGGAATTTGAAATCAAAACCTTAATGACTGCTTTAGCTGTCAACCTTGATTTGACCGATGCACAGACAGACAAGTTGCAGTAACTTAATGAATTGGATGAAAAAAGACTAGATGCCATTCATCAGACAACTATGATTCAACAACAAAGGTCAAAATGGCACGACAAAACTATCAAGCATAAGAAATTCCAAAAAGGTAATTGGGCCCTACTATACGACTCTCGGTTTAAAGAAATTCAAGGGAAACTACGTACAAGATGGCTTGGACCTTACGAAGTAGACAGTGTTTTTCTCAATGGAACAGTAAGGCTCCTCACAATCAATGATGCTAAAACACCGTTACTTGTAAATGGTCATCGGCTCCGTCTGTACCAACGCCCTATTTCCAAAGAAGATTTTAAGGCTACATGTGTGGCAGACTCTCATTACCTCTTTTTAGAGGGGGCTCCTACCCCTCATTGCAATTAATTCTTTTTAATTTAATTTCTTTAGTATTAGATTAGATTTTGTTTACTAATAATCCCTGTCAGTAAATAGCATGTTACAATTGATTTTTGCAGATTCTCGATCAAAGCCAAGGCCTACTAAGAAAGGATGATCTTACTTCAAGAAGAGCCAAGCTTCCCCATTGCTGAAACACCACTGTTCAACAATTTTCTACATTTCCCCATTGCTGAAACACCATTGTTCAACAATTTTCTACATTTCCCCATTGACGAAACAACACTGTTCAACAATTTTCTATATTTCCCCATTGCTGAAACACCATTGTTCAACAATTTTCTACATTTCCCCATTGCTGAAACACCACTGTCCAGCAACTTTTCGCCATTTTTCCCATTGCTGAAACACCACTGTTCAACAACCCTTCACATTTTCCCATTGCCGAAACACTATTGTTCAGCAATTCTTCACATTTTCCCAGTGACGAAACAACACCGTTCAGCAATTGTTTCGCCCTTATTTCTATGGCTGAAACACCACTTCCTCAGCAGTATTCTGCAACATCACTCTTCAGCAAACATTTCTCTATTCTTCCTATGGATGAAACACCAACTTTTCAGCATTCTCTGTCAATAAGCTTTTGCGCTCCCATACTACATTTTGTCCTTCCAGAAAACAAATCCGTGATACAATTCCTCTAACAAATCAAAATTCTCCGCCACGGCCACTGCATAACTATTATGGACAGGCACTATATTTTGTTTGAAGTATGAATCAAAAGGTAAAGGTGAGGTATGTAAATTTTATGTAAATACAATTAAGCTATAGTTAATGAGAAGATTCCCACTCATTATTACCACTCATGTAAAATCATTATTAGCCGCACTTGAAGGGGGGGGAGGAAATATCAAACTTTTATACCATCATTTCACATGAATTAACCACCGCCATTCATATTTACCATCCTTTCATTTGTTTCACCACCATTTGCATGCCTTCACTCGAAAAACTCACTCTGCACAGAAGCGGTTACTCGACTCTTTGACGCTGCATTTTACCGAGATGTTAGCTATGGGAGGCCCTGTTATATGGTATGAACCCACCATGAAATCCCTATTAGAAATGTATCCAGAAGTTTATCAAATTTTTCTGCAAGCAGGATGGCTCGGTTATTTTCAGAGACTCCAGGGGTATGATTAACAACAGGTTCTTCAATTTGCTCAAAATCTCTAGGAATATCATTCCATTGTTCAAGGGGTTCGTATTTCAGTTACAGAAGAGGATATAGCACAGGTTTCGGGTCTTCCTACCAATGGAATTCACCTGTTCAGCCGTAAACATATCATCCTCAATGCCCAGCAGGATTTCCTCTTGCCAAGGGAACAAATTGAACCCAAAGGCCGGGGTGTCTGACTTAGCTTGTTGCTGCCTCCATGGCCGAAAGTTGCAAAATTTATCAAGCACTACCTTACTTGTGAAGGCCGATACCAGGTAGTCTACCAGTCTGATTTTGTCCTGTTGTCTCATTTAAGACATGCTAGATTGGTGAGCATTCCTTATTATCTCCTCGGATGTCTTAAAAATATGTCGCACTACTGTAAAAAGGATAAAGATCCCACCCTTTCACTCACCCATCACCGTCTCATTCAACTTCTAATCCAAAAGGGTTTTTCCCAACAAAACCCTCCACTAAACAACCCACCCATAAATCCCCAAGAAGTTGTTGAAATTCCTGAAAATCTGCAGGAACAACATCCACAAAACCCTCCAGACCCTCCAGAAATACCTAACAGTCTGCCTACAGACCCAGTCAATCCAATTAACCCCCCTACCATACCAAGTTCGTCCCACATTTTACCAGAATCATCCACCCCTGCCCTTCATATTCTTAGCGATGATTCTGAACCAAACAATTCTCCCTGTCCCATCATTGAGGAAAAGCCCCCACGTAAACGAAAGCAAATTCCTTTCTTTCCGCCCTTTTTACAAAGAAAATGAACAAGGGACTCAACAAGGGAAGCCACTACTGCCACTGCCCCCAACCCATCTGACTAATACCCCATACACCTCCAACCTCCCAAATGTCGGAATCTTTACCTATTCCACCCACGGGCACTGAAACACAAGAACCAGATGCCCAGTGTGTTGCGACATCATCCGTTTCAAATCAAGTAGTTGAAACACAAGAACCAACTACTCATTCAGTAGTTGAACCACAAGAACCAGCTACCCATTTGTTAGTTGAACCACAAGAACCAGCTACCCATTCAGTAGTTGAAACACAAGAACCAACTACTCATTCAGTAGCTGAAACACAAGAACCAACTATAGCTGTCACACAAGAACCAGCTATAGTTGAAACACAAGAACCAACTACTGATATTGATACTGAGATACAGGAATCAGAGGCCCAGGGTGCTGCAACATTACTTTCTTTACATCAAGAAGTTGAAACACAAGAACCAGTTGTTGATCCTGTAGCTTCTCTATATGAACCATCTAGTGCGGCTGTGACTGCTACACAAGAACTAGTCACCCCTCAACCAGAACCAACAATGGCCTCTGTCTTACAAGAAAATGAGTTCCTAAAGTATGAACTGGAAGCCTACAAGCAAGAGCTAGCCACAGCAAAGGAAGCCTATGAGAAGGAACTTAATTTGTACACCCTAGCTCGCATAGTGACCATGTCATAGGGAACTACAACAGAGAATCCGTGTAGAGAATATATGTGCAGTCAATGTGGGGACATCTACTATCAAGCAGGCTACAAAGTAATTCAAATTCCAATGCCAGGAGCTTCCCTTGCACCTTCGACTTTTGCAGTCAAAGAAGAACACCCTATTGTTACACAAGAACCAACAGGACCTTCCAAAATTAAGACTGAGCCCTGGCCTACAACAAATGTCAAATCTAAAACCCCTGCTTTTGTTAATAAATCTATACAAAAATTTCCTATTGATGAATCTGCCACTCCTAGCCAGATCAATACCCACACCTTTATGGAACAAGCCACTCAGACGCTACCTGAGCCTACTACTTGCAACGCTGAAACACAAACTCAGCCATGGGATGAGCAGACAATAATAAACAAATGGAAAAAAGAGTCTGATGTTACACAGGCCAAAAGCCTGCAGGAACACAAACAAATCTGGATAAATCATATCTACTCAAATTGGGAAGCCTTGGAGCAAACATGCCAGGAATCTCATGCCCTTAAGAAACAAAATAAAGAGCTAAAAGGTAGATTACTCCTGATATTTGACTTGGCACAAAAGCTATTGGCTGCAAGAAAACCATCCTGCAATTACCCTCTCTTCCTCATGGAACGACTTACATGGTTTCAGATCAAATCAATCAAAAAAGGTAGACCCCATGCAGTGTTAAATCCAACAGATTTTGTTAAAACTTTTGCAGAAGCCTCTGTTATGGATCAACACCTCCTCTGTGAGGCATATTTTCATAATGAGGCCATCCCTAAGAACTGACAGCTTAACCTTAACCCTCTTGTCGGTGACATCCAGATTCGGGCACTCACCTCCTTTCTTAACAATCAGATTATATGGCAGGATGACTTCCTAGTTGCCAAGCATAATGAGGATAACCGCCTTCTCTGGATAAGGCCAGAACCACAAAATGTTGCCACCTTTGTTACAAAGTATTATCAGTTTTTAAAGAAACCAGGGATGACTCAACACATTCAACAACTACAGAAATCAATGTTTTAGGAGTGTCAACAGTTCATTAAATCCATAGAGATTGCTACACTACAAGAAAATAATATGTTTTGTCAACAATCTACTGGGAAAAGACAAGAACACAATCCCTTCAGCCCCACTAATCTTTAGATAGCAATCTCCAGGGTACCTAGCTACATCAAGTGTGTTCAACAATGTGTTGAAGGCTGGATTGGGTATCAGTTTCATTTTCCTAACCTCTAGATGCCAGCAGAGAAATATCAAGTTCATTATAAGTTGCCTAAGAAGGCCGAAACAACAGCTTGGCAAAGGTTACAACGTGTTCAAGGGTTCATAGCTCCAACATACATCACCTTCCACAACTATTGCTTGAGTAACTTGCACCCTCAGAGTCGGTATTCAGATTCTGATTCAGAGTGAAGTTGCCTAAGGACATGCAACATTTTAAGTTGGGGGGGATGTTAGGACCATACAATGTACCTTTTTGCTCACTCTTTTTTCTACCTTTACATCCTTTTTCACTCACATTTAAACTTATATTATCACCTTACCCTATATTCCCAAAGGTATACAACATCTCTTCTCTTTACTATATGTTTAATCTATTTTTCATATAATTTTACATTACTCTCGTACTTAACTGTTGATCAAAAATGTATAAGTGTTGAAACAGTTCGAACTGCAGATTAGCATTGAGGCCTGTTGTTGAAACAGTAAAGCACGCAAACCCAGAAGTTGTTACACAGTTCGTGGCCTACAATGTTGAAACAACAACTCACACAGAAGAAGTTGTTACACAGTTTGTGGCCTACAATGCTGAAACAACAACTCACACAGAAGAAGTTGCTACACTCTCTGTGGTCAACGATGCTGAAACAACAACTCACACAGAAGAAGTTGTTACACAGTCTGTGTTCTACAATGTTGAAACAACAACACACACAAAAGAAGCTGTTACACCCTCTGTGGTCTACGATGCTGAAACAACAACACAAAACTGTTACATTGACCACAACAGCTGCACCTTGAGCTAGCATTAACCATCTCTACTACCTGAGACCAAGTTGCTGAAACAGTCAGAACGCAAATCCCGTGGCTAAAACAACCCGTGATTTGTGATGCTGAAACAACATACAACAACAGTAACAAGAAGACAAATAAATAATTTGTTACTCCAGCCACAACAACAACACCTCACTCAGCACTTGTAATAACATTCTGTTGTGGGAGACTATGATATCTTATTCCAGTTTAGAAAGTCGATATGACTAAGAATAGGACTCGGATGTACACCTGTAATTTTTTGATCAAATTGTATCAAAGGTATTATCCTCTTTAAATAAGAGGAAATCATCATTAGAGAGGATCTTCTTTTTAGAAAAGAAAGAATTTACAGAGAAGGATGTGTTTTTACTTCAGATTGTAATATGATACAGTTGACAGATGAATAAAAGATTGTTCTGAGTATTCCTTTCTAGTTCCTCTCATTTCAGGGGAATCTTGTGAGAAGGGAGGGCCCACCTTTTTCACAAGATTCACCCATTAGCTTTGTAGTGTGTTAGTGTTATTTGTGTTCATGCCTTGATTAAATTTTGTTTTGCTGAAACACTACTTTATTGAACTCTGTTTTGCTGAAACACTACTTTATTGAACTCTGTTTTGCTGAAACACTACTTTATTGAACTTTGTCTTGCTGAAACTCTGCTTTACTGATTGTTACATTGTTTTCATATGATTCATTCTTGGGTAACTGTTAATCATTCTAGTTAGCAATCATGTTTGGTGAATTTATGAAAGCTTGATAATCAGGGATAGGTGCTGAAGATTCCTTCTTGGGGAATAGGGTCTTGTTCTCTGTTAGAGATAGTTAGCCTTCAGTGCATGTCAATTATTTCAATTAATAATGAGTTCATGAAAGTGTGCTAATCGGAAACAGGTGCTGAAGATTCCTTCTTGAGGAATAGGGTCATGTTCTCTGTTAAGAGGTAATTAGTCTTCAGTGTGTGTCAATCATTTCAATTAGCAATGAGTTCATAAAACTGTGGTGATCAGAAACAGGTGTTGAAGATTCCTGCTTTGGGAATAGGGTCTTGTTCTCTATTATAAAATAGTTGATCTTTCCTTTTGCAGTGTATTGAAGGATTTCTTTCGAGGTTGTTATTTTCTTAATGTAATCCAGGATTCTTTGGACAATTATTTCTTTAAACATTGAACTCTTCAATAGGTAGATTGCTTTCCTGTAATTCAAGTTAGAACTTCAGTTTGTTCAAGGAAAAGTGTGATTAATATGTTTTTACTACAACTCTAGGTTTCTTTTGAGATTGAGCATATATAGTGTGTGATTACCTTTGAAATAAACAGACTTCCCTGGGTTGACAATTTATGTAGCACTTGATTGTTTAGTTAAATAAGCAATTATAGTGACCAACACCTTGAGGAAATGGAGACACTACCTCATGGGGAAAAGGTTTGAGCTAAGAACAGAAAACAGTGGTCTGAAATATTTATTTGATCAACCAAATCTAAATGCTAGGCAAATCAGATGGTTAGAATTTATAAGCGAATATAACTTTGATATAAAGCATATCAAGAGAAAAGAAAATAAAGTGGTTGATGAACTCAACAGGAAGGTGCATGAACTACGTACTACAACCATCAGCATGTATCACACTGATGTTAAAAGAAAAATTATGGAGGTTGCAAATATACACCTGCAATACAAAGAATTTAAGCAAAATTACAACAAGGTAAGACACCATAGAAGATGGATATTTATAAGTTGGGAATAGATGGAATACTACTGCATAAGAACAAAATTTTTGTATTGAATGTCCAGGACTTGAAACTTATAATTTTTCATGAGATGCATAATTTTCCTTATGTAGGGCAACCTAGATATTAGAAAACTGTGGCAGCGGTCAAGAGCCAATACTTTTGGCCAGGTATGAAGAAAGAAATTTCGGAATATCGCTAGGTGTATGGAATGTCGGAAAGTTAAAACTGAGCATAGGCACCCAATAGGATTTCTGCAACCTTTGCCCATTCCTGAATGGAATTGGGAGGTGGTGACAATGGATTTTATTACAGGATTGCCCAGAACAAGCAAGCTACATGATTCAATCATGGTGGTGGTGGACAAGCTTACAAAATTTGCCCATTTTATTACACTGAAAACTACTCACAAGGCAGCGGATGTTGCTGATATTTTCATGAAGGGAGTGGCACGATTGCATGGAATTCCTAAAATGATTGTGTCTGACAGAGACCCGAAATTCAGTTCAAATTTCTGGAAAGGATTGTTCAGAGGATTCATAATGAATCTGAACTTTAGTACAACTTGCCATCCTGAGTCTGATGGATAGACAGAGAGGGTGAATAGAGTGATAGAAAATATGTTGAGAATGTATGTGATGGATAAACCATCAAAATGGGAAGACTACCTACACTTATTAGAATTCGCTTACAACAATGGGTACCAGGCATCATTGAAGATGAGCCCATTTGAAGCACTTTACGACAGAAAGTGAAATACTCCAGTAAGTTGGGATAATCCAGCTGATAGGACAGTAGTTGGGCTAGAGTTTCTCAAGGAGATGGAGGAACAAATGTTAAAAATTAAGAAGAATTTGAAAGTTGCCCAAGACAAGAAGAAAAGTTATGCTGATAAGAACAAAATCCACAAAGAATTCAAAGTGGGTGATCATGTTTTCCTGAAAGTGAAAGATAAAACGAGTTCCCAAAAGCTGGGAAGCTTTGCCAAGTTGGTAGCCAGATTTTGTGGACCATTTGAAATCTTAGAGAGGATCGGTCCAGTTTCTTATATGATTGCATTGTCTGCATCTATGTTTGTTCATAATGTATTCCATGTATCATTGATAAAGAAATATATACTTGATGCTAATCATGTTATTGATTGGAATGTTATTCAGGTGGAGCAAGAAGGTGCTTTCCAAGTGCATCTGGTGTGCATTTTGGACTAGAAAATCAAATAGCTCTGGAATCGATCCATAGGGATTGTAAAGGTCAAATGGACCTGGTACGGACTTGAGGACGCTACTTGGGAGCATGAGGATGCAATGCGGGTAGAATACCCACATCTTTTGAGAAATTCTGAAAATTTTGTTGTATATGAGTACATGATGCACTAAGGATAGTGCATAAATAAGGGGAGGGGATTGTAATATACCTTGGCTGAACTGAAATGCAAATGTAATCCAAGTATATTTAATCTAGTGAGTTTTTTAGACATCATTTTGTAATACACATTTCATGGCATGGTGCACACATGTACTGTGAGGTAAAGTGATGTAGTATGTAGATTTTTGGATACCACGCACAGTAACTAAAGTGCACGCAACCTTGTGGACAGTGGATACCACGCATAGTAACTATAGCGCATGCAGTATTAAGGTCAGTGAACCTTTGTATATATGATATGTGTCATAGGATGGTGAAACAGTATTATAAGCCGAGATGCTTATGTTTTGGAGTTAGGCCAGAGCGCGTAGATGTTAAAGGCCAGTGTGCTTATTTTGTATATATCTCATGATTAATATAAATACATCGTTGCACACAGACAAACCACGATAAAAGATATGGGGGACTAGACTCCACCAGTTAGGGAAAGGGAGGGCCGAAATTTAAGGAAAGGGATAAGCAACAGAGCTTAAGCCAAACATGAATATTATATTAATATTTCTTAGAACATAAAGTATGGATAATTACTTTATCCTAAGTTCTAGAGTTGTGGACAAGTGTACCAAAGTAGCTTCCAACATGACAAGTGTCAAGTTGGGGACATGCATACATATTGTCAGGACTTAGTTCTATGGGGAAATCTTCCATTATTCGGCCATCACTCTCGCTCATCAGTTGAACCATCATCTCTCCCATGATTCCATGACCATATTCCTTCACATAGTCATCGAACTATCTTCGTACCTTCCTATCACTGTACCAGAATCTATTTCCATATCCATTTTACCTGTTGGGGTTACCTGTTAGCTAGGGATCAGGATTGAAGAAGCAGGTTGTCAGGCCCGTGGAATATTGAAGAGGCAGGTTGTCAGGCCCGTGAGAAATTCTTAGAGTGAGAGAATTGTTGGGGATCGATTCTTGAAGGTACTTAACTACAACTACCATTCTCTGAGACTTCTGGTTTGGCCTGTTGCTGAAGCCCTGGAAGGGAAGTGGGGCAACCGAAGGATTGTTGAGCAGAGAAGGGGCACACTTCCTTGGGTGGGACAAGAATGTGGGAAATGAGAGGTTGTAGGTTGTTGGTTGAGAGAGCACCTGAGATGGAGTCTTTCCTGTTGACCATGAACCCTTAGCCTGGTTAGGAATCCCTTTCTCGGGTGGAGTTTAGTCCCAGCTCGAGGGTGACTCACTGTTGAGAGTGATGAACAGTGTGGGAGGTTCGTGGATGGTATGGAAACAATTGGTGACATTCTTACCAAGATAAGTACCGATTATGTGATGAATTTACATGCTGCATTTTCATTTACGTGTTATTTTATGGGTTTATTGCATGTGTGATTATAATTGTCTGTATGTTAAAGGCTATTCCCCTGTATATGTTGCATGTCTGTGTTTACTGTTAATTCAGCTTGAAAATTATACATTACATAATGCAAGGGTTTGTTATGTTCTATATGTGAAGCTTCTGCTAGGGCATTGTATGTATATGTTTAATTGCATGTAGTTCAATATGTATATATGCCTATGTGTATATATGTATTTGATGAGAAAAATTTATGTGACATAACTCAGTTGAATACTGGGGACGTTACAATATCTTTTCAGAGCTAAGTTAAGTGTCTGAGTAGTGGAATTTCCCTACGTGTTGGTGGTCAGGGACTGTTACACATTTATGTTATATTATTGAATATCTGCGATACTTCTGTGCATTTCTTTATTATATCTCCGCTCTCAATTCATGCCGAAAATAATCAGGATCAGTGGTATCAGAGTAGGCTACTCTTGATCATTTTTTAAATGCATGTCCCCGATGAGGTCTGTGTATAGAAAGTTGG
This sequence comes from Picea engelmannii, assembly GCA_009831015.1. Classification (NCBI taxonomy): domain Eukaryota; kingdom Viridiplantae; phylum Streptophyta; class Pinopsida; order Pinales; family Pinaceae; genus Picea; species Picea engelmannii. Next base: position 191,705 of record ML800747.1, read on the forward strand.
GTCTCGAGCTTGTCTCTCTTGAATACAATCGCTCTTGCACACTCAAGAAACCCTCAATGGCGGAAGAAAATAAAAACAATGGAGCAGACGATCCTATCAGTCTGTTGCTTGAGAAATATCTCATGCGATAGAGGGACGAAATGATGGAGATTTTTTCCCACATCCATCAACACCTCCCGATAGCATCAGGTGCATCTTCATTAAGCAGCCACTTTGGAGGCACCTCACCTTTTAAGGTACAGATCAATTTTTACATTCCCATATTTGAAGGTCAGATAGATGCGGATGCCCTAGATAAATGGTTAAATCTGTTAGAAGGTTATTTCTCTATTCACAATTTTTTCGAAAGAAAAAAGATCATCTTCACGCTCCTTAAGGCTCTCCCCCATGTCAAACATTGGTGGGAAACTTACTAGGGGCAGAGTTCCACAGAGGAGTCTGGAATATATGGGGTTGATCCCACTTGGGATTTTTTTGTGGATGTGGTAAAGGAACAGTATTACCCTGTTGGAAACTATGAGGACTAGTACATGAGATGGACCACACTATGGTAAGAGAGGGGCCAAGAAGTTTTTGAGTTCACCAATACCTTCCATACCCTGCGCACCAAGCTGGGTATCAAAGACTCTGAGTGACATTTGGTTCTGAAATATCGCGGGGCTCTACATAGATACATCCAAACTGAAATCAATTTTCTGGACATCTCATCACTCGGTGTTGCTTATCGATATGCTGTTAAAATCGAGCAGAAATTTAAGCACTAGAACAAATGGGAGTTCAAGTTTTCAAACTCACAATAACCAAAGTATGACAAAGATTACCCTAACAAACAATCTCCTAAAAACCAGTCCAAGCAACATGAAAAGAAGGGTCACGGGAAGACAAAGAAGGACACAGGAAAATGGTGTGATTTCCACAAAATCCCCTGGCACAAAACCGATGAATGTCGCTCAAAATAGTCATTGGTGGCTAAGATCAAATACAAGGAGTCGAACCCTGATTTAGAATCTGATTCTGAAAATACTGGTAAAGGACAGATCATTGATGCAGACCCCACTACTATTGTTCTGACCACAACAATTCAACTAGAAGAACCAACAGATCATGAAGAGAGGGAGCGTTGTAGTGTCCCGCGACCCTTGAACCACACATACGCATGCACGCACGCGCGCTCACTTAGGCCGAGTGATACTACTATCTCTCGAGGAAACACCTTCGTTACCTCACTGCAGAACTTATCGTAACATACCCAGTATTCTACTGAGTTATACTACTTAAAATTTACACATAAAAACATATATACATTTGCATATATACAAATCAAATTGCATGTAATTACACATTCACACACAACCCTCTTGTAGAAGCTTTACATATAAATCATAATAGACAAAACATACTATAACATACAACTTCATACCAAAATAACAACAACCTCAGTAATGAAGCATATACGAGAAATACACATACGCATACCAATAGTTATAAAGCATGAATTGTAGGTAACTCATAAAAAAAACACGTTAAATAACAATGTAGCATGTCATTTTATTACACAATTGGTACTTATCTTGGTAATAATGTCACCAACTGTGTGCAGACCTTCCATGAACCTCCCAGCCTTAGACTACACTGTTCATCACTCTCAACAGTGAGTCACCCCCAAGTTGGGACTGAACGCCACCCGGGTAAAGGGATTCCTAACCAGTCTAAGGCTCATGGAAAATAGGAAAGAATCTATCACAGTTCTCTCTCAACCAAAATCTCATAGTCCCTCATTTCCCACATGTTTGTCCCACCCAAGGAAGTGTGCACCTTCTCTGCTCAATAGTCCCTCGGCTGCCCCACTTCCCTTCCAGGGCTTCAGCAATAGGTCAGACCGGAAGTCTCAGGGCACCATAACTGTAGTTTATCACCTTCATGAAATCGATTCCCAACAATTCTCCCACTTAGAGAATTGCTCACGGGCCTGACAACCCACTTCTTCAATCTCCCATGGGCCTGACAACTTGCTTCTTCAATCTCCCACCCTAACCAGATATACGGACAGGGATAGTTGTGTATACAGATTATGGGTACAGTGAAATGAATGTTCGAAGCTACATGACTGTGTGAGTGAAAAATGGTCATGGAATCATGGCTGAATGATCTACCCAAATGAAGGTAAGAATTTTTCCCCAAAAGAAGATCGTCTAGAAGATGGAAAATTTTTCTTCACAATGATCCATCCCCCTCAAATGAATTGAGTCTTGACAATAAGTATGCATGTCCCCAACTTGACACTTGTCCTGCTGGAAGTTACATTGGGCCACTTGTCCCCAACTTTAGGACTCAGGATAAAATCACTATCCATACTTTATTTTTTAAAGAAATATTAATATAATATTCCTTTTTGGCTCTCCCTTTCCCTAACCAGTGGAATTTAGTCCCCCTTCTCTTTTATCATGATTGGTCAACGTGCAACAATATATTTTATATTAAACATGAGACATATACAAAATAGGTGCACTGGCCTTTCACATCTAGGTGCTCTAGCCTAATTCCAAAACATAAGCATCCAACTTATAATCACTGGCTCATCAGCCTATAACACATAACATATACACAAAGGCCTCCTAGCCTTGATATCACGTGCACTTACGATGTTGCGCGGTATCCTAGAATGTGTACTACCACATTATTTTGTTGCACAATACCTGCACGCACTATACCATGAAAGTGCATTACAAGATGATGTCAAAACAGCTCACCAGCTTAAGTATGCTTGTCTTACATTTACAATTGGGTTTGACCAAGGGATATTACAATCCCCTCCCCTTATTTATGCACTGTCCTTAGTGCATCATGTACACTTATACAACAATTTTCTTTTTTTTTAATTCTCAAACAGATGCAGATACTCTGCGTGCATCACATCCTCATGTTCCCAAGTAGCATCCTCAAGGACCATACCAAGTCCATTGGACCTTTACAAGATCTATGGCTCGATTCTGTATTTGTTTGATTTTTCGGTCCAAAATGCGCACCAGATGCACTTGGAAAGCACCTTCTTACTCTACCTGAATCACATTACAATCAATAACATGATTAGCATCAGGTATATATTTCTTTAGCAATGATACATGGAATACATTATGAATATACATAGATGCAGGTAATGCAATCATATAATCAACTGGACCAATCCTCTCTAGGATTTCAAATGGTCCAAAAAATCTGGCTGCCAACTTGGTGCAGCTTCCCAGTTTCAAGGAACTCCTGTTGGATTTTAATTTCAAAAAAACATGATCACCCACTTTAAACTCTCTGTGGGTTCTATTCTTATCGGAATAACTTTTCTTCCTATCTTGGGCATCTTTCAAATTCTTCTTAATTGTTATCATTTGGTCCTCCATCTCCTTGAGCAACTCTGGCCCAATTATTGTTCTATCAGCTGGATTATCCCAACTCACTGGAGTATTGCAATTTATGTCGTAAAGTGATTCAAATGGGCTCATTATCAATGATGCATGATACCCTTTGTTGTAAGCGAATTATACCAAGTGCAGGTAGTCTTCCCATTTCAATGGTTTGTCCATCACATACATTCTCAGTATGTGTTCTATCACTCTTTCCACCCTCTCTGTCTATCCATCAGACTCAGGATGATAAGTTGTACTAAAGTTCAGATTCGTTCTGAATCCTTTGAACAATCCTTTCTAGAAATTCAAGGTGAATTTTGGGTCTCTGTCAGACACAATTGTTTTAGGATTTCCATGCAGCCGTTCCAATTCCTTCATGAAAATATCAGCAACATCTTTTTCCTTATGAGTAGTTTTTAGTGGAATGATATGGGCAGCTTTGGTAATCTTGTCCACCACAACCATGATCGAATCATGCAGTTTTCCTATTCTGGGAAATCCCGTAATAAAGTCCATTGTCACCACTTCCCACTTCCATTTAGGAATGGCTAAGGGTTGCAACAACCCTGTTGGGTGCCTATGCTCAGTTTTAAATTTCTGGCAGTCCATACATCTAGTGATTTATTCAACAATTTCTCTCTTCATACCTGGCCAGAAGTATTGGCTCTTAACCGCTGCCATGGTTTTATGATAACCAGGGTGTCCTGCATAAGGGACATTATGCATTTGATTCAAAATCAGACATTTCAAGTCTTGAGCATTTGGTACAAAAATGTTGTTCTCGTGCAGTAGTATTCCATCTATTCCCAACTTTAAAATGTCCATTTTCTCTGGTTTCTCACCCTATTGTAGCTTTGCTACCAATTCTTTGTAATGCAAGTCTGCGTTTGCATCTTCCAAAATTTTTATTTTAATATCAGTTTGATACATGCTAATGGTTGTAGCATGTATTTCATGCACCCTCCTACTGAGTGCATCAGCCATTTTATTCTCTTTTCCCTTGATATTCTTTATATCAAAATCATATTCGCTTAGGAATTCCAACCATCTGTTTTTCCTAACATTTAGATTTGGCTGATCAAACAAATATTTCAGACCATTGCGGTATGTTCTTAACTCGAAGCTTCTTCCCATGAGGTAATTTCTCCATTTCCTCAAGGCATACACTATGGATACCAACTCCAAATCATGTGTGGCATAGTTTCTTTCATGTTCCTTTAACTTCCTAGATTCATAACATATCACAAATCCATTTTGACTAAGGACTCCACCAAGTCCTTCCTTACATGCATATGTGCATACAATAAAGTCCTTGTTTGGATCTATAATCCTTAGAATTGGAGCACTTGTCAATAATTGTTTCAAGTGTTGGAAACTCTTTTCACAATCCAATGTCCACTGAAACTTCACATCCTTTCTTTGCAAGGAAGTGATTGGGTGCGCAATCTTTAAAAATCCTTCAATGAATCTCCTACAATAGCTTGCAAGACCCATGAATGATCTTACTTTTGTCACATTCTTTCGCAATGACCATTCTCTGATGGCTTCTATCTTCTCAAGATCCACTGCTATCCCATCCTTGGAAATGGTATGCCCCAAATAATGAATTTGTTCCTGATAAAATGAGCACTTGCTCAATTTGGCATACAATTGATTCTCTCTTAATACTTGCAACACCATATTTAAATGATGTGCATGCTCTTCCTATGACTTATAATATATAAGAATGTCATCCAAAAGACAATGGAAAACTTATCCAAGTATTCTTGGAAAACACCATTCATTAAGCACATGAAAACAACTAGTGCATTTGACAGCCCAAATGGCACCACGGTGAACTCATAATGACCATACCTTGTCTTGAAGGTGGTCTTGTTGATATCTTCCTCTTTAATTGTTACCTAGTGGTATCTTGATCTGAGATCTATCTTTGAAAATATATTTGCATCCTTTAATTGATCAAAGAGGTCATTAATCATAGGAAGATGATACTTGTTCTTAACAGTCACTTTATTCAACTGCCTGAAATCAATGCACAATCTTAATGTTCCATCTTTCTTTTTCACAAATAAGACTGGACCACCCCAGGGTGACAAACTTGGGTGTATATACCCCTTCTTCAGAAGTTCTTTGATATGCATTTGCAACTCCTTCAATTCTAGTGTACTCATTCTGTAAGGAGTCTTTGACACTAGAGCTTCTCCTGGCATTATATTTATAGAAAAATCAATGTCTCTCTTTGGGGGTAGTCCTGGTACTTCCTTGAATACATCTTCGAACTCTTTCAGGACTGCATAATCTTCAAGATTTGGAACCTTGTCTTTAGGTGTCTCCTCCATATGAGCTGCAAATATTTGACACGCCTTTATGTAACACCTCTTCAGCTGTAATGTTGAAATTTCTCTAATGGTTATTGTCCTGGGAATTCCCTGCACCTTCTTTTGGTTCCATTCTTCATCCAAGAAAGTAAATGCCTTGTTATGACAGTCTAAGAGAGCATGATGTTATTACAACCAATCCATCCCAATTATACAGTCATAGGAACCTAAAGGCAAGATGTTCAAATCTACCTTGGTGTTCAGTCCATTCATGTCCATGAGACATGACTTAACCATCTCATTTACTTTTCTTTTGGCTCATGTAGCGAACTGTACCAACCAAGATTTTCCATGCTTGCTTCTTGGTAAATGCAAACTTTCCACCATCTTAGGATCTATATAACTATGACTAGCTCCTAAATCAATTAAAATAGTAATGGTTTGGTTGTTGATCATACCTTCCACTTCAATCATGTGTGACTCATACTCTGCTTTCTTGTTATCCAGGGCCGCATAGATCCTTGGCACATTTCTACCCATGTCCCTCATTGTTTCAGCTTGTTGTACATTATAAAACGTCCTCCCTTTTTCACCTCTGTGAGGACAATATCTAAACCTATGATCTCCTTTACAACCCCAACATTGCATAGGTGGCTTCCTTGGCCTTTGACTTCCTATGTCAATCGTTCTGGGTTCTCTAGGAATTTGTTTCTCTTGTAGATTATTTCTGAAGAATGGTGTCGTATACCCCTTCTTCCTCTGATCCACTTTGAATTTATTTTTGTCTTCCCAAACCTTTTGGAAAGTTGACCTTGTTTTTTGTTGATCATATAGGCACTTAGCTCTCCTTAGGGTCTCTTCCAAAGTCTTAGGATCATCATACTGTATTTTGTCACTGATGAATGATGGTAATCCACTCAAATACCTTTGAATTTTAACTGTATCATCCTTGATGAAAGAGACATACTTCAACAGTTCTAGAAACCTTCTCTCATATTCATCTATGGTCATACTTCCAAGTTTGAGTTCAAAGAACTCTTTCATTTTCTTGTCATAATATATCTTGGTCAGGAATTTCTTCTCAAAATACTTCTTGAATTACTTCCAAGTAACACTTTTCTCTTTAAGGTGTTGCATCTACACGAGCTTATCCCATGACATGGATTCTTTTCCTTTAAGTTGATAGATGGAAATTCTACCTTCTGCATGAGAAGAATAGTTATGAAACTGAAAATACTTCCTCGTGCCCAACAACCACGTTTTTGCATCTTCATCTTTCTTGTGCTCACCATAAAATGTAGGAGGTTTGATTTTATTTATTTCTCCTCGTAGCTCATCCATATCAGATCTCTTATGACTTCTGACAGGGGATGTACTTGAGTTGTTTCCTTCTCTCTTATTGGAATGCCTCGGGGAGTGGTGATGTCTGCTAGCACTTTTTTTACTTCTTTTCTAATCCAAATGTTTGTGACTCCCAGATTTGCTTGAGCCACTCTCCTTGTCCAATTTATTTTCTATTCTGTTCAAGCCCTTCAAAAACTTCATGTTGAAGTCATCTTGTTGTTCCTTGGCTTTCATAAGTTTTTCATTATCATCTTTATGGCTTTGGACATATCTTTGCAAATTTTTAATGGTCTCTACCATATTCAGGTTTTCATTCCTTTCATGTCCATGTCCATTGGATTTTGTTCCTTCAATGCTCAAATGGATTTCCATCCTTCTGCTCTCATCTTGCTGACTATAATTTCGCTGTGCCTCTTCCATTTTATGGATTCTGCATTGATCTAATCTAATCTAGTTGTTGTTAATTTTGCAAAAAATGTAGCCATCGAAACTTATCAGGTTAACTAATTCCACAATTCAAGAAGAATACAAACCATTTTGGTTCAATCTATACATCAGAATTATTTCGTCTGAGTTCTGGGTGTTATCACCCTGACAAAATTCTAGATAGAACTCAATTTCGGGAATTTTAGCATGAACTACATCATCACCAAAGTCCTAATGTGACGTGTTTCGTTATGTCAAATCCACCATTCGTGGGCAAGCGACGGTTAGTCAGATCACCATGTTTTGCTTGTTCATTACTTCACAGCGGCATGAAGTTCAGTGAACACCACCATAATGAACTCAAAAATCTTAATTATTTGAAAAGGATTAACCGTGCATGGAAAACCATCATATTTTCATGAAATTATGTCAATGATTCATCATTGGGACTCTATAATTACCAATTCCTTATTTTGGAAGCATCATCTTATCCATAATTGGAATAGTCTTCCAATTGTTCTCTGCTTTCTGATCTCTGTAAGAAAATTTCAGTGTCTGCAAGAATTGGGGCACATGGATAAAGCTATATCCAGTGAGACATGTTATTCCAACAACATGAAAGACTTTCCTACAAGTAAGAACAAAAAGATATTCGTGCACATCCTAGCGACTAAGTTTCACATGGAACCTGTCGCAGACTTTAAGTCAGAAGTCAAGCTAAATTCTATCATGAGGGATCTAGTCATCCACAGCGGAGTCGTTAAGAAGAAATGAAGCAAGTGACTGAAAAAGGAAGCTATAGTTGAAGCGGTTGAAAGTGTTGGAGAGAATCAACATGCCTGGCATGATACTTTAAAGGAGGAAATAACTAAGCTGAAATGAGTCCTCTCACAGAATTAAGTACATTTCAGCAATTTTGGACAGAAGGTAACAGAGGTAAGGGACTCCGAAGACGATAGACCTAATCTTATCAGTCCCTTTTTGTAACTTCATACTATTTGTAGAATTATGCAGAAGTCCGATCATTTTCGAATTCTACAAATGTGTCTGCCCTCTGCGTAGAAAGACCTTTTTGTAATTTTGAGATTAAATGAATATATATATATATATATGACTATAGAAGTGGATTTTGAGGATTATTCATGACATATTCAATCTGGTGGTGTTATGAGTCTGTTTTTCCTTCATAGTATGCATTCTTGAAATCTTGTATTTTACTTTCATCTGTTTGGAGTCGGAGGAAGTAAAACCCAAAATTCATCTCTGAGATGTTCTCAGCTTTAGTAGTTTAGACTGTATTTATTTCATCTCAAACCATTCTGAATTCATTTTAATTAATGTTCTGCCATGGTTGTGTGTTTCTTTCCCTCGAATACTATGCAAATTTTCTATTAAACTCAGACTCATATAAATCCACCATGTTCTGCTATTGTTCACCTTCCAAACAACTTTCTGCACACAAGATTCAACTTGTACACCCATATTTATTGTACACAGCCACACCATAAGGTAAATCGTGCTTCCTCACACCTTCATCCACTATACATTTCTTCTCTGTTGCGCCAATTACTTGCGCGCACTACTTTGGTGTTGTGCATCAATACCCACTGCGCACAGTCTTTGTATCATGCACTGATATTCCACATGCATTTCTCTCTACTCATTGTACCATGTCAAAGTTCAATATGTCTTACTGTGCTCACTAATCTGCGCACATCTACAAAATTACTATGTGTTTTACAATACCATGCACACTATGCGCACCATTACTAAGTGTGTATACCGCGCAAAGATAAATATAGTGCGCACATCCGCACACTATATCCTTCCACGCGGCACCACAATTTTTTCATGTGTACTTGCATGCTAACATTTTCCCGCGCAATGCCCAAAATTTACAGCGTTCTCCCGCACGTCAATGTATTTCTGTGCGGTGCCAGAAATTTACCACGAACGCTATGTGACCTTGGTAAATTTTCCATTTCGAAATTATTCTTGTGTGAAAATTTGATTCAACTGAACCTTATTGGCCCAACCAGGCTCATTGTTGGAACTAAGGAGCTCTGATACCAAAATGTAGCATCCCCTGGCCCTCGAACCACACATACACACACACACTCACTCAGGTTGGGAGACACTACTATCTCACGAAGAAACACCTTCATTACCTCACTGCAGAACTTACCGTAACATACCCAGTATTCTACTGAGTTATACTACTTACAATTTACATATAAAAATATATATACATTTGCATATATACAAATTGAACTGCATGTAATTACATGTTGACACACAACCCTCTTCTGGAAGATTTACATATAAATCATAACAGACAAAACATATTGTAACATACAACTTCATATCGAAATAACAACAACCTCAATAATGCAGCATATACGAGAAATACACATAAGCATACCAATAGTTATAAAGCATGAATTGTAGGTAACTCATAAAAAAAACACGTTAAATAACAATGTAGCATGTCATTTTATTACACAATTGCTACTTATATTGGTAAGAATGTCACAAACTATGTGCAGACCTTCCAGGAACCTCCCAGCCTTAGACTACATTATTCATCACTCTCAACAGTGAGTCACCCCTGAGATGGGACTGAACTCCACCCAGGTAAAGGGATTCCTAACCAGGATAAGGCTCATGGACAATAGGAAAGACTCTTTCATGGTTCTCTCTCAACCAAAAGCTTATAGTCCTTCATTCCCCACATGCTTGTTCCACCAAAGCAAGTGTGCACCTTCTTTGCTCAACAGTCCCTCGACTACCCCACTTCCCTTTCAAGGCTTCAGCAACAGGCCAGACTAGAAGTCTTTGGGCACTGTAACTATAGTTTATCACCTTCAAGAAATCGATTCCCAACAATTGTCCCACTTAGAGAATTCCTCACGCGCCTGACAACCCGCTTCTTCAATCTCCCACCCTAACCAGCTACACGGACAGGGATAGTTATGGATACGGATTTTGGGTACAATGAAATGAATGTTTGAAGCTACATGACTGTGTGAGTGGAAAATGGTCATGGAATCATGGCTGAATGATCTACCCAAATGAAGGTAAGAATTTTTCCCCAAAAGAAGATTGTCTGGTAGATGGAAATTTTTTCTTCACAATGATCTGCCCCCCTCAAATGAATTTAGTCTCGACAATAAGTATGCATGTCCCCAACTTGACACTTGTCCTACTGGAAGTTACTTTGGGCCACTTGTCCCTAACTTTAGGACTTACGATAAAATCATTATCCATACTTTATGTTTTAAATAAATATTAATATAATATTCCTTTTTGGCTCTCCCTTTCCCTAACCGGTGGAATTCGGTCCCCCTTCTCTTTTATCATGGTTGGTCTGCGTGCAGCGATATATTTTATATTAAACATGAGACATATACAAAATAGGCACACTAGCCTTTCACATCTAGGCACTCTAGCCTAGTTCCAAAACATAAGCATCCAACTTATAATCAATGGCTCACCAGCCTATAACACATAACATATACACAAAGGCCTCCTAGCCTTGATAACACGCACACTTATGATGTTGTGTGCGGTATCCTGGAATGTGTACTACCACATTATTTTACTACGCAGTACCTGCGCACACTATACCATGAAAGGTGCATTACAAGATGATGTCAAAACAGATCACCGACTTAAGTATGCTTGTCTTAAATTTACAATTGGGTTCGGCCGAGGGATATTACAAACACCTTTTTTATTCACAGATGTGGGTGAAGGGGACCCCGTTGTATTTTATGGTTAATAGCGGAAGCCAAAATAACTTCATCTCAGCAAAGGTCGTCAAACAGTTGGGATTGTCGACAATACCACACCCGCAACCATACAACATCGAGTGGCTTCGCCAAGGATGAGATCTCTGTGTCAATGAGTAGTGCAGATTTTCATACGACATCCAACCCTTCAAGGATGAGGTATTATGTGATGTTTCCCCACTGGATTTCTGTGATGTTCTATTCGGCCAACCATATATGTGGAGACACCATGTTGTTTATGAGTCTCGACCCCGTAGTGTCATTGTTTCTTTGGGGGATCATATCTATAGAATAACAGAGGTAGTTCCAACTATTGTTCCACCTAAAACATGTCTCAAGGTAGTATCTCATACTGCAAAATTTAGCTTCTTCACAATCTTTTCAAAAGGAGAACAAAAGGACACTACAACCACTACAGCCTCGACCCAAGCACCTTCTATCCAATAGAAGCAGGTCGACAAGGTTGCATCAAAGCGCAAAGATTCCTTCTGCACATCATTCTCTCATGTATCTCAACTTGTTGAACAACCTCATCCTAAACACATTCATGACAGACTTCCACATACTGAGCAGCGCGATGTCTCCATTAAGGCAAGCAGCTCACCAAGATGATGATTCAACAAATGATTTTCCCTCTCCCCCGGGAACTCAACGCAATGGAGACCATTTCTTCCTAAGGAGGGAGGATTGATCCAAGTGGATATCGATGGCCACCCACCTTTTCGAACTGGCTCAAAATAGTTTTCTAGCAATTTTGGAAATTTACTATTTTTAGCAGGTTTTAACTTCCTGGGCCATTTTGAGCCCCTAAACGATGTTTTTTGGGAAAAAGGGTTTGAAATATGCAAGTTTCTTATATATTGAGCTTAAAATGAATTTCCTCGATGATACCTTTTCAAAGGGCTATTATACGCCTAAAACGGAGATCGTATGCAAAAGTTACGACCCCGGGAAGTTGATGTACTAACTTACCCAAACGGGGCCCACATGACTTTTGGTGCTTCATCTCCT
>ML800747.1:204045-265701 GCA_009831015.1 Picea engelmannii
ACCCCGGGAAGTTGATGTACTAACTTACCCAAACGGGGCCCACATGACTTTTGGTGCTTCATCTCCTAGGGTTAGGTTTTTGGATGTCTAGGGTTTTTGGCATTCTTTCTTATTGTAAAAATGCCTTCAGAGCCTCATTGTAATCATATTCTTGCAAATGAGATTAGTCGTCACATCTCTTCTCAGAGATAAGCTGCCACCATTCTAGTGAGTCTTTCACTCTATATTTTTATAGTCTCTATACATTTATTTCATTAATAGAAATTGTGTATTATTGTATATCTGTGTTTATGGTTGCATCTCTGATACATTTCTGTTATATTATTGAATATCTGTGATACCTCTGTGCATTCCTTTATTATATATCCGCTCTCATTTCGTGCCGAAAGTAATCTGAATCAAAAAAATCCCAGAAAATAATTTATAAAGAAAGTGCCATGTTTACTTGTTTGAAAATGATTTCAGGAGCATTCAGGAACCCTAACTTCCACAGGGAATATCTCCTAAAGTATAGTAAACCAACATCTAAATTTTTTACCACATGTACACAAAGAACATAAGATATTTAAAAAATTCCAAGCCGATCTAAAACTGATTTCACAACTCTTCCCTTTTGGAATGATATTCAATCTTTGCTCATCCATTTTTCACACACTCACTTTCTCTCAATACTTTCTCTTTTTATACTTTTTCATAACCCTTCATTAAGGGACATTTCCATTAATTAAATAATTAATTCCTAAGACCATGAGAAAATATCTCAAATGGGAAATGTTGTTTGTACTATAATGCTGTAAATCCTTTGACATCAATGAAAATAATTCCAACAATATCCCCCTTTGTCATTGATGACAATATTGAAACGAAACACATAATCCACCAGACATAGAAAGAATCCCCCCCTATCTTCAACTCTCCCAAGAATAGAAAGAATTATCCCCTTGTCTGCAACTCTCTCACTTTGACATCAATGGTAAAGGGATGCTCCCCATGAACTTGTGCTTCTCCTTAATCACTTAGTGTCTTGGTGATATGGATATTAATCCCAATTGCATGTCTCTTATTTTGTTTTGATTGCAAAAATTTCTCAAATATGGTAAATAAACACTCTTGAAGAAGTATGAACACTGTCACGAACAAATAAAGATAACCAGTCTCCATCAATCTAGACATTCTTTGTATCCAACATAAGCAGTAGTACATCTCCAAAAATATTTGAACACAGTTTAGTTGGTCGTAGAAAATCCAAGTAAATTCAATAAGAAATAGTCAAGTCAATACGAAGACCATAGTTTGGTTCACATATCAACAACTTCAAGTATCCCCCCTTTTGAGGGATCAAAAAGTAGTGGAACAAGTTCTCATCGAAAATTGTAGTTGACAGACAACCTAGTCAAAACTAAATCATTGAATACTTAGTCCAAAATCTAGTTGAATTTCATGTCGGGTCAATCCTCTATCGACCACTTCCAAGGAAATCATCAGTAAGTAAGAGGAATATTTCATGACTATACAATTGATGATACACAATGATATGAAGTACTCAAATATCTAGTCAAATGATTCCACGACCATCCATCAATCCAACCACAGTATATCTTGGTAGTTGGTACTCGTCCACAATTGTATCTTTCACATCTCTTCTACAATGATCTGAAAAAATGATTGACATTCCTTTGATTTTTATGATGAGGATGATGAAAGGGAACATATTTTTGTGTTGGATAATCAAAGGAAGTAGGATTAGGGTCAAGTTCACTTACAGGAGTAGAACAACCTAGCATATCAACAACATTGTCATTTGTAACAACATGCTTAAATTTTGGCATGTGAGGAACAAACAACTATTTTTAATGAATCAGGATCCTTTATTGTCAGTCATTCCAATGGTTGAAAGCTACTACATTAAATAATCAACATGGGGATCATAAAATGATGAAGTGAAATGCAAAATACATGCAATCCTTATCTTCCAATCTATCCTTAAATGAATACTATGCAAAAAGGAAAAGTGTTCACTACCTTAGCTGTAGAAACATAGTTATGTTTAGTTGTAGAAAGAATAGAGTATTTACTAATGATACAAAAAAAAACACAAAGACAATTCCAACATTTAATATCATCAATTTACTAGACTATTAATGACATTCTTTCAATCATTTGAAGTAATCAAAGTTCCTATTGTGGACATAACAATCAATTATCCAACTAATGTCTACTACGTAAGTTGTCTTTGTGTGAACAAAAATGATAAATATTGCATAAAGTAAATTAAAATAAATAGAAATGAACATAACTAATTAAGAAAAACAATACCAACAATTAAATCGAATAATAATGTGCACCTCCTCAGAGGGTCTTGTTGGCTCGGGGAATGCTATTTATAGAAGTTGTATGAAGCTAAACTCTTGCACACGTAGAATTAATAACTCATATGAGAGAACATTAACCTGAACTATGTATACTTAAACAACAATGTTGTATCAAGAAGTGTGTATAAATCTGAAGGTTTGATTATATCTATTTATACAATGCAATCACGATCATTTAGATCCAAGTCTCATGGATCTCAAAGTTGACTGCAACTATAATTCTAGGAAAATCTGGCTTAAAGGATCAATCATATATCCCAAATCCTTCACAGTTTAAGGAAACATCTCCTTTGAATCCTAAATGGGTTCGTCCTGCACAAAACCCATGTGGTCGATTTTCTAGATGCACCTCCATATTCTTGCAATCAACCCCGCAAAAACAATTCTTGGAACTGACGTGGGTTGATAGAAATATTTGACCAAGAGTTGGAGCTTCGTGTTGTCGATCTAGGCATGATATAATAGACACACAACCATATAAAAAACAATTCCCTCAACCAAGTTTTGAAGAAAATTTGGTCAACTTTGGCCCACTTTTGGACTTCGACATCATGGTCAAAGAAGGAGCACCCAGGCGGAGCTAATATTGTGGATATCATCGATTTTGAGGGTTATGTGGACCCAGTAAAGGGTCCCCTAGGGTTTTCTAATGAGTTTATGGGATGTCGGCCCATGGGGTTTTCCTCATGTTTAGGCCTTATTGTAACGGTTTGTAAAGTTTAAATAAAGAGGAATGTATTGTAGA
Source organism: Picea engelmannii (assembly GCA_009831015.1). NCBI lineage: Eukaryota > Viridiplantae > Streptophyta > Pinopsida > Pinales > Pinaceae > Picea > Picea engelmannii. Next base: position 207,163 of record ML800747.1, read on the forward strand.
AAGATGTGTGAAGAGGAATGTATGCGCATTAAGGCTTTGTGCTCGATAGAGAGTTGGCTCTATGCGTTGACCTAGTTTTGGAAGGAGTATATAGTGCTTAGTAAATAGATATCCAAGATTGTGCAAAGATCAACTCTGTGGCTTAGTGCACAGGAGTGGATGAATGTAAGACTCTGGCGAATAATAAAGAGGCAAAGCAGTTTGTGGACGTAGCCCCACCCTGGGGAAAACACATATATCTGGTGCCTCATGGTTTGCTTTGTGTTGTGTTAATTTTTGTATGAATATTCTTAGTGCCTTGATTATGATGTGTAATAGATAGATCTTTTGTTGCTTAAGTGCATTAATTGTGTTAAGGGTAAATGAATGCTAGATCTAACTTATCATGCTAACTTCTAAGTGCTTAGGGTATATTATCATTTGTTGTTACTGCGTCAATCTATCTTTGATTATGCTCTATGAGGATAAGAAACTAATGCATTTCACCTTCTAAGCATTAATAGAATATTCTACAAAGTGATTTTATCATGGATCTGTGTCCCAGCCTGGTTACAAACACCTTCATCTTATAACCCTCCCTGCTCCTATCTTGGGTGAGAATTCTCCTGCTTCGTAGGTGTTGTCGAAAGGGCCAGTAGTCAGGGTTTTGTTGGTGCGATGTTAAGCATTGAACCCTGGTTTTTCCCCTGTGCCAACAAATGGTTCCATTTCCAGGACCTAGAACTGTGATTGTTGGGAACTGAAGTAAAGAAAAAGAGAAGCTATGTGCATAGATCTGTTGTTGAAGTGTGCAGTAGGCTACTTAAATTTAAGAAAGTAATTTGATCTGAAGAAAAGAGGTAAGATCCTAAAGAGGTAATCTTTGTGATTTGGCAAGAGAAATATAAGTTTTGGCATAGGGGAAGACCCAAGGTTCAACTCTAACAGCACACCAACAAGCCCTAACTACTAGCCCTTTTGGGAACACCTGCGAAGTAGCGATAACGGGTTGCAGGACATAGGTGTCTACAACTAGAGGAAATGTAAGTGGATCCACAAGAACAACACACAACAACCTAGTTATTCGTATCAAGCATTAACCTTCTTCACATAGTCATATATTAAATCTAACATACTAATGCATAAACAGACCAATAGAAGTAAAGAACACAACACCAATCACACATGACACAATATATGCGTGGTTCACCCTCTCCCTAGGGATATGTCCACAGAACTATGTTTCTTGATATTATATAAAACATACAGTTCTTATCTGCACTCTTAGCTTGCAGATCTATCTCCCTTGTCCTCTCTATCTCTCCCCTTCCTACGCACCCAGTTGTAGGGTTGATCTTCGCACCCAGCTGAAGATATTACAACACGCGAATTCTCTCACACTCAACACTTCTCTCTTACATAGAAATAATCACTCATGACCTCAATGATCTCTCAATAGAAAACCCACAATGACGAACAACAACAATAACAACAACCCATCCCAGGTCCTCTTGACCTTTATGTATACATTACAATGACTCACTGAAATCCTTAGGTCGAGACCTAAGTGTCAAAACCCTAGATACCCAAACCATAGGTGTTTAAAACCCTACGTCAACCTAAACCGCATTTTCAAGGATTCGTCAGCCTGTCTTTCCTTCTTTTTCATGAGGTGCTCCAAAGAATCCATCAGTGGCTTTTTCCACATGTTGAGTTGTCCACGATCTGTCTTCCTTGCTGATCTATCATCCTTGGTCTCCTCGTCCAATGGATTAATTTCTCTCATTTCGCTCCATCTTTTCTTCTCTTTTGGTCACTTTGACCCAATCTCAGTCAAATTGTATTCTGCACAGTTCATGTTTCTCCTTTTCTTCCTTAATATTCTATTGCTTCCAAAACCAAGGGCCAATAGGCCCCCAACACTCACCTGTGACTTGTCCCGAGGAACTTCAGATATGATCCTTCTGTTTTACTTCGACTTCAAACTGCGCAACGTAGCTTATGCTTTCTCCTCTGTTCCTTCCCACCTTGTGCAGACTGTATTTTTTGTGTGTGGTACCTAGTTTCAACTACACCTGGTACCTGGACCCTTCTCCTTCTAATTTTACCAAGAGTTGCGAGGCAGCTATTTGTCATAATACAACTTCAACCAGCTCCCATTCACTAATCCTTCCTTCCATTTCCCATTCAAGGTCTTCAGTTGCACAACTCCTCCTTCTGTGACATGAGAAACCTCATATGGTCCAATCCAATGTGTTCTGAACTTCCCTAGATGCTTCATGAACTTGCTATCATATACCAATACCACATCTCCTTGCTTAAAATATTTATTTCTTATGTGTCTGTCATGGTAATCCTTCTCTCGTTCCTTCTGTACCTGCTGATGGAATCCTACAATAAATCGATCTTCTTCTAGTTCTACTAACTACGCAAGCCTCTCTTGAACAATACTAGTGTCATCCATGTCTTTAAAGGCTGCAATTCTCAAGATAGGGACTAAATATTCAATGGGCACAACTGCTTCTAGACCATAGACCAACTTAAAGGGAGTCTACATTGTCATCTTCTTACAAGTGGTCCTATAGGCCCATAATACTACTGGTACTCTCAAATCCCAGTCATCCCTGTTCACACTGCAAATATTTGTCAACGTTGTTTCCAAGATCTTATTGAATGCTTCAACTGTACCATTCACTTGTGGATGTTAGGGTGTTCTCTTCTGATGATGAACTATAAATTCCTCAGTCAAGGCTTCAATAGTCTTATTAATAAAATGTGTGCCTTGGTCACTCATGAGGATCTTTGGGCATCAAAACCTGGTTATGATATCCTCAAATATGAAGTGCGCAGATGTAGTTGCACTACATTCCTTGACTACTGTTGCTTCTACCCATCTGGTCAAATACTTTGTCACAGTAATGATGTATCTGGTACCTGTGCGCTTCCTTGGTGTTACCCATGATTTTGGTCATCATGATGATGTATTGATGATGGTGTATTCAAGATCTTCATTAGAACTTTTTCCTGAGAAAAGTTACCTTCATCTCTTTCCAGAAATCACATTTTTAAGGACTATTCACTGGCTACTAATACATTTGCCTGCGAGAATGCATGATTCTCGCAGGTTGCCTTAAACCAGGGTGCGAGAAGTTCACACTGTGTGTAACTGCTAGGGTGCGAACACTTTCTAAAGAAGGGAAAAAGATGAATTCTCGAAGTTTCTAGAAAGGAATCTTCTAGAAGGATGAGATGGCATTCGAATGGTTATCCCAGTACTGGATTCCCTGATATTTTGGGATCATTCTTATCCAAGTAACCAATTCATTCTCTCCTATATATTGAGTGAATTCTCATGGAAAAGGTTAAGAAAAGAGAGGAAAACAAGGTTAAGTGAGACATTGGAGAATTGGTGAAAGATTGTGTGAAGTACTGAAGCTACAACAACTAGAGAATTCCAGCAAGTTTATCAAAGGTGGTTGATCTTCTTCATGCAAGTGAGCAAGTCTGTGTGTCAAATCTAAGAGCCATCGAAAGGAATTTTGCAACATCAAGGCTCAGGTTGTAATCTTTACTTACCATCAATATGATACAGTAATATGTCCTTTTCCCATAAAGCTAGTTCCACTTTATTGTATAACTCCTTGATCATATACATAGATTGACTGTTGAATAGATTGTGCTTTCTTCACTTTGGTTGGTTTGTATTGTTTCGGTATTGACTGTACGAGAGAAATGGAGAGAAGAGGGAGCAACAAAGACCAAAGGAAGCGATCATAAGGTATGTTCATGGTTCTTGCCTCCTATTTAATTCAATAGCTAGGGAAAGAGTATTATTCTTTTTTGATTTGTTCTAGATCCAGGTGGATCTAGGGAGATCGGTTTGTGTCCGCACTTATGGATTTATCCAATAACAAAATTGGTGACTCCACTGGGGATTAATCCCATTTTTTTTGTGGCTTTTGATATTTTTCTGTGGCCATTTTCTCTGCTTTCACTTTTCTCCTGTCCTATCAATCTCTGAGTCTTCAGGATATCCTGATAGACCTTCTGAGTCTAGAAGCCTGTTTGAATTTTACTTCATTTTTCAAATTTTTGGATATGTTTAGGAATTCTCGCACTGCACTTCATTGCAGCCTGCGAGAATTGGTAAGGTTCGCACCCTGCCCATAGGTTTCAGTGCGAGGTTCTCGCACCTTGTTTAAAGGTCACCTGCGAGAATCAGTGATTCTCGCATTGTGTAATAGTGCTTACCTGTGAACATTCTTTTTCAAAATTTTGAATTTGAGTTTTGGTCTTTCTAACTGCCCAGATCAGTTGAATTACCTCTTATGAGTTTCTTGGACCATTGATTGATGTTTTTCTTTCTTTAGTTTGCATGCGTGAACAGTCTTAGGGTTTCAAGGCTTTTCTTGTCATTTGTGGCTTGACTTTAGTTTCTTGACTCTTCTTGGCAAAACCATTCTCTCTGACTTCAGATTCTAAGTGTGTTTGATTGGTTGAGAACCTGTGATTGGTTGAAAGTTGAGTACTTGGTTTTTCTCTTTTGCTTATTGGTTTGAAAGATCATTTTCTTGTGCAATTGAGAATACTACTTTGGTTTGCTCTTTATTTTTGCTTTCATTGAAAGAGTAGATTGGGTTATTTGCTTGTTCATTGATTTTATTTTATGTACTCTTGCTATCATAGTCCGAGTCCTTTTTGAAAAGTGAACAACAAGTTTTTCTTTCAAAAATTCTTTTCGTTTTAGAAAACTTTGAAAATCAAATTATTGAGATTGTTGATGCATTTGGAAAAGACACAATCGAGAATTTTGATTTGATAAATGATTGTTTGCATTGACATTTGAAAGGAAATTTTGCATATAGTTCATGGTTGATCTGGAAAACTTTTCTCTCTCCCATACATAGGATTCATTGAACGAAAAGTGATACATTTCATTCTCATCCTTGCATTATTGGGTCAAAGTCATACAACATAAGTTTCACTTCCGTTACCTTTGAGTAAACAACAGCTCTTAAAAGCATTGCGTAATCCTAAATTTTATCTAGTAACTCTTTTCTAGGGCTCTTTTACACCAACATTTAGTTAGGCTAGTGATTTGGAGTAGGAAGAGAGATACACTCTCCAAAAGCTCAAAACACACAATAGCATCTTGAGTTAGGGAGTGTTAAATTCCATTTGCAACATATTGTCCTGGGAAGCCCTTCTCACACAAGGTTCAAGCACTAGGTCGCATTGATGTTGGTAGAGTTACTCACCCTTCTTTGTTGATATCAGTGTAGAGATTGCATGTATTATGGGGATCACTCAGAGGTATACCCACAATGATGAGTGGAATCCTTTTGAGTTGATTTTGGGCTAGATACCCTACCCTTGCGTGTGGATCGGATTGTCGACTGTTCCCCCAGGCTTTATTGTTGTTGGTGGTGACCTTAGTGGCCTATCTCTCTAGGTTCTTACCCAAGGTGACTGTGAAGGGGAAAATCTTCACGGTACCTGGAATTGACATTGACCAAACTCACTCAGACTCCTTGGAGGGTATACCCACGATTATGTGTGGGAGCTTGCACCAAGGTGTAAGTCCGTTAAGTAGGTCGTTAGTGTAACTTTTCCATCATAGCCCTGCCCCTTCTCGTCTCGTTGTTGCGATGTTGGATTTCATCACCAACTAGTGGCTTCGAAATTAGAAGGTCTTGTTTGCATGGTGATTGCTTCTTAGATTTTGTTTACTACTGTGTGTTGTTTGTTTCTCGAACTTGACCCTAGGAATTTCTTCGCGGAGCTTGTCACTCGTTTACAATAGCTCCCCCACATCGTTCACGTAGAATGCAAGGTTTATCTCTAGAACATATGGATGGTTCTCAACCCTTGCCTACCAGTACACCTGAGGGCTCTCCTCACTAGAGTGAAGTCCCAGTTGTTACCCCACCACACGTGGAAACAAGTGAAGTCCCAGTTGTCACCACACCACAAGTGGAATCAATTGACTCTCTAGAACCTTTTCGAATTACCAATACTAGAGAGGACTTTCGCATTCACCGTGGTGAATGACCCTTTGTGCGATTAAATTCTTCTGGAGAAGCAGTTGTTACATCTTCTGGATCAACCGTTGGGCCTTTTCCCGGTGTAGAAGGCCAAGATCCTTTTTGGTCAAGTGATTTCCGAAGGGTCCTTTTTGGTACTGAGTCACCTACAGTCTACGAAATCAACCCTCCGATGTTTTCTGAGACAGAGACTATACCAGTGACTACCACTTATCACTTTATTCTCCCTGACGAGATGGCCCATCTCGCGAATACAACGAGTGTCCCAACCGAGATTACTACAACCAGTCTTGCTCCTATCAACACACAACGAACACCCAATGTCACTCTGACACTACCACCCGGATACCATGCGTTGAATTCTTTGTTGAATGCTTCTATTCCAACACCTCCGCAAACCCCATCTGGTACTCCTGGGGGTCCTTCTAGGCATCAAATTCCCGATTTTATTCCGATACTCCCTCCATTTCCTTCTGGCAATCCTAATCCTAGTGGAACTATACCATCCATTACACCAAACTTGCAGATTACTGTTGGTGGACAAGGTGGTACGATTCAATTTCCTCTTACCAGACATAATCCAATTACTACACAACCTTTGGTTGGAACACTACCTACGATAGGGGGACCAACCCCACCTTTTGGACAAAACATACCTACTATTGTGGCCCAGTATTGGAATCAGATGATACAAAATATTCCTCAAACGACTGGGGGGAAGCAGATTGTCCCTACTATAGGCCAACCATATCCAGGTATACCCAATCCTATTTGGGGTCAGGATCAGAATGTTCAACCTCAGGTCCCTACCCAAACTCAAGGTTACAATCCTTGGAATTACTATCCTCTCCAACCACCACCGAATCAGCCTGGGTCTTCCCACTTTGGGCAGACTGCGTACGGTCCTACTAGTTTTCCCACAGGGATTCCACCCCAAAGTCACCAGTACCCACAGGTGAATCGACAATTACCTTTTCTTGCTACTTTGTATTTGCCAGATTTGTCTAGGATTCTAAATGATCCTATTCGTCACTCTCCCCAATGGCCTGCTATTCCATCCAAGCTTCCATCAGACATTCCTAAATTCGATGGCAAAGTGGGAGAGGACCCGCACAATCATGTTATGACTTTTCACCTATGGTGTTCGTCCAACTCGTTGATGGGTGACTCTATTCGTTTACGTCTTTTTCAAAGAACCCTTACTGGTGCCACTGCGAAGTGGTATATTGAATTACCACAAGGTTTCTTCTCTGATTTCAACACTCTAGCTATGGCTTTTCTTACACATTACCAGTTACTGATCCATTATGATACTGGGACTGAGATTTTGACTTACTTCAAACAGACTAAAGGCACTCATATATCTGATCATATTCATGAGTGGCGAAGGAGATGACGTCTCATTAAACTTGAGCTTCATGATCAGTTACTGGCAGAATGGTTTACGAAATCCTTTGTGAACAAAATTGGTAAAGACATTGCCATGGGTGGTGTTGTTACAGAGGAGCAGGCTATAAGTCGTGCTCAATATCTTGATCTCGTTTATTCGCAAACGGGAACACTTTACAATTTTCTACCTGAATTACCTCATCCTAGTACTTCCATCACTTCAACTACTCCCGCTGCCTCACATGCAGCGGATGGTGTGATTGGTACTGTCCAAGCCCACTCACATTCTATTTCAAGTACAACCCCTAAATCTACTTCTTTTAATGTTCAAAATGCTTCGTCTCCTGCCACTCCCACCGACAAATCTTCTGAGGTGAACGTTGTTCAATCTACCCCGACCGGTAAAAATAAATCGAAAAAAGGGAGAGGCAAGAATAAGAAGGGCAAAAATAATAATCAAACAGAGCAGCCTAAAAATACCCCTGTTGAATATTGGGATAAGCGCAAACCCCACTACCCTTGCCTTATCTGTGGTGACGATCACTACACGAAGGATTGTCCACGACGTGCCGAGGTTACTAAGTTCATTCAGGGAGCCCCGAAACCATATACACCGGAAGTCTTGTCCCAACCCTTCCCGTCTCAACAAAAGGCTCAGTTGGTCATCCATGACCAACCATCTACTTCTACGACATCATATGTTTTGATGTGTACTGGTGATTCTAAGCAGAATAATGTTGCAATCACAACTAGAGCCAAAGATTATTCTCCATCTAAGGAGAAGGTTGACGATTTACCTCCTTCTTTGGTACAACCCTCTCCACCGACTCCACCTACAAACGGTCCTCTTCATCTCAAACGACCGAGCCTTGATACAATCGTGTGACCCCCTAAGGGTGTTGTTCAGAAATCGGCTTTCAATCCTCATGCTCGTGCGGCCCAGAACTACAGCATTGTGGAAGCTCTGGCCCAGGCACCTTCAACAATGTCAGCCCTTGAAGTCCTTCAGTCTTGTACTTCACAACGGAAGGCACTGTTGAAAGATATAGGTGGAATTGACCCCACAGATACGAATTTGATATTCTTTGACTTGGATGATCACATTCCACGGTTACCCCCGCAACTAGCATTCCAGATACAAGTTGTTGTCTCTAACAAGAACATTTTCCAAACTGTTATCGACAAGGGTGCCTCAACGTGTGTAATGTCTTTTTCTTGTTGGAAAGCCATTGGCTCTCCTCCCTTGAACGAATCACAAAATACTCTTAAAGCCTTCAATGGCTCAGGTTTTAAGCCTTACGATTTTCTTCCTTCGTTGCCTATCACACTAGAAGGTAAGACGGTCCAAGTGGAAGTGGAAGTCTTCGACGCTCCCCTTGATTATAATCTTTTGCTTGGCCGTAGCTGGATCGATTCCACGCGGGCTGTTGTGTCAACATGTTTCTGTGTAGTGCGTTTCCCTTATCAAGGAAACGTTGTTACCGTTGACCAACTTGCCTTCTTCAATTCTGATACTCGTATTGGCAACGTGCCATTTATTTCTAAAACCCCACCAGGTTATGAGAATGTTGGTGTAGGTCTTTTAAAATACTCTTCGTTAATGGGTACTTTCCCCATTCCACCACGCCAGTCAGTTGCTTCTATCAACATGATCTCCACCATGCCTCACAAACTTCCTGTGTCTTCCGACCCTTGGATAGTCCCTAACCCTAGAGATCATACTCATTTCGACGACCTCATGCCGTTAAGTCCGATTGAGTCTGCTTATCAGGCCATTCAATCGGCAATACCTTCTACCCCCTCTCTTGATGAGTTGTATCCCGATCCTTTTCGTGTTATTTTTCCCACTGACGAGATGATCATGTCTATCATGGAAGACACCCTGTGGGATGATGGACATCATCGTTCCATACTCTTTCTGGAACAGCACACTCTTGAGAACTACCAACGGATTTCGACTCCGTCGACCGTTGTTGTCATATCGACCGTTCCTGGATCTACACATGATGTGTTTGCTAAAGGGAACCTCAATAATATCTCTCCCATGATTCCCATTGACATATCCGTTAAACCTGGGATAGTTGAAAATGTTCATATTGGAGCTTCATGTTCTCCGGACGAAATCGTCACCTATACTTCTCTGTTCAAAGAATTTCGTGACATCTTCACCTGGAGCTACGAAGAGATGCCAGGTATCGACCCTGCTATTGTTGTACATGAGATAAAGACATACCCCGGAGCTAAACCTGTCCGGCAACGCCTTCATCCAGTCCACCCACATAAAGCGGTGGCTATCAAACTCGAAGTTGAAAAACTTCTTAAAGATGGCTTTATTTATTCGGTGGCTCTGACAGAATGGGTTTCCAACCCTGTACCGATTGATAAGAAAGGTGGCAGTATTCGTGTATGTGTTGATTATAGGGATATTAACAAATCCTATCCAAAAGACAACTTTCCAACCCCTTTCGTCGACCAGATTGTCGATGACTATGCCGGAAGTGAAATCTTCTCTCTCATGGATGGTTTCTCCGGCTATAATCAAATTAACATCGCTCCCGAGGACCAACATAAAAATTCTTTTATTTGTCCTTAGGGTACTTTTGCCTATAGGAAACTCCCCTTCGATCTTAAGAACGCTGGCATGATGTTTCAATGTGCTATGTCTTATGCTTTTCATGATATAAATCATATCGTTCAACCCTATTTGGACGATTTACCAGCTCATTCTTTGCAACGAGTCGATCACCCCACTCATCTTCAAGATATTTTCGTTCGTTGTCGGTTCTATCGTATTCATTTAAATCCTCATAAGTGATTTTTTTGTGTAGAATCCGACCGTCTTCTAGGTTTCATCATTTCACGTCAAGGGATCAAGGTGGATCCTCTTAAGGTTGAGGCAATTCTTAATCTCCCTCCTCCTTCTACACTGCACCAGTTGCAAAGTTTGCAGAGCAAAAGAAAAATTTCTTCGTCGTTTCATCCCTAATTACGCCGAGATTACTCGTGGTTTTACACGACTGTTAAAGAAAGATTCAGAGTTCATCTGGGATACCGTTGCCAACAATGATTTTGAAGCTTTGAAGTTGTCTCTCACACGAGCTCCACTTCTCTTTCCTCCTGATTATAGTTGTGATTATTTTCTTTATCTTGCTGCCTCTGAGTATACTATTGCCATGGTTCTCGTCCAAGAGGATGATGCACATGATGAACATGTTATTTATTACTTGAGTAGAAGTCTCACATCAACTGAAATCAAGTATCAACATGTTGAAAAACTGGCCTTGGCTGCCGTTCAAGCCGTTCAACGCTTCCGGCATTATATACTCTCAAGGAAAACTACAGTGATTTCTCATTGCAACCCTATGAAACACATTTTGACACGTCAATTGCTAGGGGGAAAATACTCCAAATGAATTTTCATACTCCAGGAGTTTGACTTAGAATTCGATCACGCCACGTCTAAGAAATCTTTAGTTTTTGCTGAGTTGATATGTGATTTCCCTCACTCTGCCATGGAAAATGTAGCAGTAGATTCATTACCCGATGAATCTCTTTTCCTTATTAGCACTGACAATATTTGGTATGGAGATATCATTATATATCTCCAAACCCAGACTTTCTGTCCTGCTTTGTCTAGTACTGAACGACGGCGCATACGCTATCAAGCGCGTCAATACATTATCCTCGAGGATACTCTTTATCGTCGGGGCATTGACTCTGTTTTTCGACGTTGTTTGACGTTTGATGAAGCAGAGAAAGCTCTAAATGACTGCCATTCTGGAGCATGTGGTGGTCATATGTCTGGGTATGCTACTACCCAGAAGATCTTATGCGCAGGGTATTTTTGGCCTTCCTTGTTCAACGACTGCATTACTGTCGTTCAGAAATGCCATGCCTGCCATACCTACAATCAAAAGATTCGGTCACATCTTGATCCTATTCATCCTGTGGTCTCAGTTGGTCCTTTTGCAAAATGGGGCATCGATTTCATGACATGTCACCCTCACTTGGCCAGGGGGCATGGTTACATCATTGTAGTTGTTGATTATTTTACAAAATGGGCTGAGGAGATGCCGAAATTCGATAATACTGGAAAGACTGCAGCGTTGTTTCTTTTTAACCATGTCATAGCTCATTTTGGTGTTCCCCAAGCTATCATCACTGATCACAGTAGTCACTTTAGGAATTTTATGATGTCTGAACTTACAGAAAAGTTGGGTCTTCATCATGATAACTCAACACCCTATTATCCGCAAGCTAATGGCCAGGTCGAAGCAATCAACAAAGTTCTTATAACTATGCTTCGACATATGATAGGAATTAATAAAACAAGATGACACACGATGTTTTTTTCGACATTGTGGGTATACCGGACATCTGTTAAATCCTCTACGAGGTTTACGCCTTTTCGATTGGTCTATGGTGTGGAAGCCATTCTTCCAATAGAATGCGAGATACCTTCTCTGAAGCTAGCTGTCGAACTCTTACCCAATACTTCTGCTGAAGAAGAACGTCTATTGTATCTGATGTGATTAGATGAAACTCGATGTGATGCCACTCTAGTAATAGAAGCCCAGAAGAAACGTGTCAAGGCACAGTATGACAAGCATGTCAAGCCTCGTGTTTTCTCTGAAGGTGATCTTGTTCTTCTCTATGAACAGGATCGAGATGCGTTAGGAGCTGGGAAATTCAAACCAATGTGGCGAGGTCCTTATATTGTTTGCCGAGTTTTGGAAAAAGGAGCATATGAGTTGGTCGATTACGATGGTATCCCTTTGAGTGAACCCAGGAATGGGTTGTACTTGAAGAAGTATTGTGCATAAATCATTTGTGCACAAGTACTTGTATTTTATGTATCATACTTTGTGTGTGTTACTTTAGTTTGCTTTTGACGTTATCTGATCTCCTCCCTTATGTGACGTTGTGTTTGATTTCCAGATGTCGGAGTCTTCGCTACCCTATATTGGATTCGCTGATGGTGCTCGCCGTAGTACTTGGAACCTAGCTTCCGCTGCGTGGGCAATCTATGCCCTAACAAATGAACGTGTATCTTTACGAGGTGTATGCCTTGGCCGTGAAACCAACAACATTGCAGAGTATAGCGTCGTTATTGAATTATTGTTTGATGCTATCTCACTCGGAATTCGTCATTTGGTTGTGCGACTTGATTCGCAGCTTGTAGTACTAGAGCTAAGTAATATCTACTCTATTCGAAGTCCTACTTTGTTACGGGTGTATTTGCGAATTCGCCTCTTGGAACGTTATTTTGATCACATTGAATATCAGCATATTCCTAGATGTCTTAATACATTAACAGATGCATTGGATAATTATGTATTGGACAGACATTTGAACCATTTATAAATTAAACACATCAAAATTCACACATTATAAAGTAAACCGGTAGAAACCATCTGTATATATAACGATCAAAAGAGTTTTTACAAAAAGTTTGTCCGAAGACCAAAATATCAAAATTTGAAGCTTATAGCTTCTACAAAATGACATCAAGGATGACGTTCATGGTAACACACGACTGCCCTAGAAAGCCTACAGAGCAGTCGACTCATAGCTGCTGATACCCCTACAATGTGATGTTGATCACGTCGTGGAACCTCTTCTAGAGTCATATCTGGAATGTCTGCTGTCAGGCCCTCTAAATTCTGTTCCACCACCTGATAATCTTCGGCATACTATGGTGTTGTTGTTGCTATCTCTCCTCATCGCTGGATAGGAGAGGTGCCAGGAGGTCTATACGGTCCAACATCTGTTTTATCAACAAACATTTTGTGTTAGTTTTCGAATAAACATATAAAACAAAAAACATTTGAATATGATAAAAATTCAAAAACATTTAAAAAGAAAAAATGTGTGTACTTCTTACCAAGGTCTCCCCACTGAGTTTCCTCAGGCAGTGCTAAATCTGGATCTCCTCGGAAATCCAACCTGGCATAAGCATAGTCATCGACTATCAACATCTGGTTTTGAAGCCAGTCAAAGAAAATATCATTGTACTTGACGATTGGTCCTGCCACGTGTCGGGCCATGAGTTGACACCATCTCAGCATCCTTGGATCCCTAGGACCCGGGAAGTCCCACTCAACCTATAGTCTAAAAATGGGGACCCTCTCAAGGAAGAAGAACACTAGTAAATATCCATAACCAAATTGTTTCAATTCACCTCGCCTACATTTGGTTAATTTCTTTTTGATAATGCGAAGCACAACATCCGCCCAGTTGAATACTCGAGGCTCAGTACACTCGATGGCATACTGGAAGTAGCTCTGTAATGCCATATGTGGAGTAGAACTCTCAGCCATCCGAGCTATAGTGAAAAGAATAGTGCGGAGGGTCAAGTCTTGTACCCCCCAGATAGCCACTTTTCCTTTTTTCCTCTCAGCCTCATGTACATAGTATTGATTACAGTATTCACTCATCTTGAGTCCACCACCTCTACTACCGGTTAGGCTAACATAGTACCCCCGTCGGGACAATCCAGTCAAAAAGTATATGTCCTCAATGTCTATGGACAATGTGTGAGCTCCTACATTGAAAACATGTTGGTCTGGATCCCACATACAGACCAGGTACTCTAGTAGTCTGACTTGGGCCCTCATGCCCGGGATGCAGAAGTATTTTAAAAGCCAACAATCTCTCAATGCAGCTATGGTAGGAGGATGATTATCGGCATTTGCATTATCCTCTTCATGTTCTCTTTCACGCCACTCAAACACCATGTTTATGGCTATTTATATGCACAAGGAACATAAAAGGAGGATTAATGATTTTATTCATGATCTGGATCTTTTTCATTGGCTAAATATTTAAAAAAAAATTGGAGTTTGCGGTTCTCGCAGGTGCACCATTAGCACAGTGCGAGAACCTCGCAGGTGGTTTAAGGCTCACCTATGATAATGCATCATTCTCGCAGGTCCCGTATCGGTTACCTGGGAGAATTCCAACGCGCATGTAGGGTTCAAAAAACAACTTGAAACAAAAGTTTTAACCAATGAAATTAAACATTTAAACCATGAAAATGTCAAGGATGAATGGCTTACCTTAATGTCACAGATGGCTTGTTGAATGGTATTTTGTAGCTCCCACAAATCGACGCCAAATTCGGAGGGTAAAAGGGGGATTTTGGAGCTCAATAGTGGAAATGTGAAATGATATGGTAAAAATGATTATTTACTCTTTTAATTTACTTTTTACTATGTCATTTTGGGTTTTTATGTTTATTTATTGATTAAACCTAATCCCTAATATTAGGATGAGTGTAATGACTTGCAGGCGTGATGACATTGATGATTACATGCAAGGGTATGGACATATTTTTCTTCGTTATGGCGTGTTTTCGATTGTTTTTAGGGTTTTTACATAAAACCTCGAGCATCATTTTTGTCTGTTCTTACGCTCGTAAATATATGAGAACGTGATCAAGCATAGTTTTATCACTTTTTCGGGCTCAACAAGGTTATACGAAAAAGGAACCCCCCTGGAGTCCTCTTTAAGCTCTTTTCAGACTCTCTAAACATGAAAAGATCATCGAGCGACCTTTCTATTTTCACGCTCAATAAAGTATTTGAAGTACGCGTCTGGCGAGTGATAATTTCTCTCTTTTTTGGTCTCGTCCAGACTATATTACGAAAAAGGAACTGAGAGAGTTCTCTTTTAAGTGTTTTTCCAAACTCTATAATCTTGAAAAACCTTCGAGTTTTCTATCTCTGGACGCGTTAAACAAACATTGACAGACCCGTGATGGGACAGAACCACTCCTTCTTAGGGTTCGTTAAATATACTCTGAGGGACTCGTCCGAAGGATGAGCTTATATAAACAAGAATATGTGATCCTCTTCAAGCTTGCATAAAAATAAAGAGGTACTCGCCAGAAATGGAGGGGGAAAATTTGGGAAAGGGATATGTTTCATTTTTGTATTAATTTCCAGTAAGTGTCGCTCTTGAACATGACACCCCCTATTCATCATTTGAAGCCGGTTTGGGAAATCCATTTGTCTCTCATTCAATTTGCTACAAGGTCATTCCCTATGTCATCTTTGAGTCAATGCTACCAAATCATTGGTCGTGTCGGTCATATGTTCAAGAGAAGTTCATCTGAAACCTATATTGAGTCGGCCATCTGCAGTTATCCATTCTCTTCGTGTCGGCCTTCCCTATGTCCAGTCCAATTTGCAAAATTCTCTGTTTCACTTTCAAAATTTGTTACTCATTTCGTGTCATTGATGGGGGGATACATCAAGGCCCTCCTGTGATGAGTCTTGTTCTGTCGACTTCAGCTCATTGTCCAGAATCAAGACTTAGAAATTATTTAGTACCTTGGAGCTTGCATGCCTCCATGACAAGTTTCCTCGCTTTCAACAATGGGTTTACATTATCGACCCCTGATCAAAAGATTCCTTCGGATGTTCGACATCAACTCATTTATTCACACTCGATGGATTGTACTATAGTACCTTGGGATTCATTGACATCAATGGTGATTTCCCTCGCACTTGTTAACAGTTACATCAATGACCGGTAATCAAGTGGTTTCTACCATGTTCGACTTCAGCACATGTAATCACATGGTTAGATTCGTACTTTGGGGGATGAGATTGAAGACCCTGGATACCATATTTGTGATCCGGGTTGCGATGGAGTATGTATAATTTGCGACACATAGATCCACTATGTATGTTTCGTGGCTATGTCGTCTTGATTTGAAATTTCTTGCATAGATCCACAGTGTATTCCGGTGGCTATGCTATATTTTGATGGCATGGATCCACAGTGTATGATTGGTGGCCATGACCCATGTCTATGATGGCATCATTCTGTGATCTGAGTATGGGAATGCCTACCTCAGAATTGATATATATGATACTCTGCAGATACTTGATTGTTCGCAGGTTTCCAATGAGATGTGCTCCTGGTTCTCGACACACACGTGCAGCTTACAAAGTCTATCGGTTGTCACTGGTTCCAATCTCAGACTTTGGGGGGCATTATGTTACCCATGATTTTGTTCATCATGATGATGTATTGATGATGGTGTATTCAGGCTCTTCATTAGAACTTTTTCCTGATAAAAGTTACCTTCATCTCTTTCCAGAAATCACATTTTTAAGGACTATTCGCAGGCTACTAATACATTTGCCTGCGAGAATGCATGATTCTCGCAGGCTGCCTTAAACCAGGGTGCGAGAAGTTCACACTGTGTGTAATTGCTAGGGTGCAAACACTTTCTAAATAAGGGAAAAAGATGAATTCTCGAAGTTTCTAGAAGGGAATCTTCTAGAAGGATGAGATGGCATTCAAATGGTTATCCCAGTACTGGATTCCATTATATTTTGGGATCATTCTTATCCAAGTAACCAATTCATTCTCTCCTATATATTGAGTGAATTCTCATGGAAAAGTTTAAGAAAAGAGAGGTAAACAAGGTTAAGTGAGACATTGGAGAATTGGTGAAAGATTGTTTGAAGGACTGAAGCTACAACAGCTAGAGAATTCTAGCAAGTTTATCAAAGGTGGTTGATCTTCTTCATGCAAGTGAGCAAGTGTGTGTGTCAGAGCTAAGAGCCATCGAAAGGAAGTTTGCAACATCAAGGCTCAAGTTGTAATCTTTACTTTCCATCAATATGATACAGTAATATGTCCCTTTCCCATAAATCTAGTTCCACTTTATTGTATAACTCCTTGATCATATACATAGATTGACTGTTGAATAGATTATGCTTTCTTCACTTTGGTTGGTTTGTATTGTTTTGGTCTTGAATGTACGAGAGCACTGGATCGAAGCGGGAGAAACAAAGACCAAAGGAAGCGATCATAAGGTATGTTCATGGTTCTTGCCTCCTATTTAATTCAATAGTTAAAATCTAGGGAAAGAGTATTATTCTGTCTTGATTTGTTCTAGATCCAGGTGGATCTAGGGAGATCAGTTTGTGTCCGCACTTACAGATTTATCCAATAACACCTGGTGGGTTTATAGGTCCCACAAAGTCAATGGCCCATTTCTCAAAGGCATGTAAGTTCAGTTGGGGTGCTAATGTCATCTCATCTCTTTTGGAAGGTTCCTCAACTCATTGGCATACATCACAAGCTCTGTAATACTCCTTAGCATCTCTGTGTAAAGTGGGCCACCAGAGGCTAGCTCTTAAAATATTTTGCGTTGTTTCTTTTCCTGTGTAGTGTCCTCTTGCGATGCCATCATGAGATTCTACTAAAATCACTGGTATTTCTGCTTCCATAACACATCTCCTTAGGATCTCATTAGGTCCCATCTTATATATTTGTCTGGCTATAAGTGAAAAATCTGTAGCGCGCACTACCAGTTGTTTCTTCTGAGTGACTATATATTCATGAGGTTCCATTCCTGTTCACATGAACTAGACTATCTCAGTGAAGTTATCATCAACCTTCATGATGACCAACAACTGTGCATCCGATAGTTTATCCTCCAAGATAGTAGGTTCATATCCATGTTCCAATCTGGACAAGTGGTCAGGTCCTTTGTTCATCCTCCCTGGTTTAACCATGATCTCAAAATCATATTCCTGAAATAGAAAAATCCATCTACACATTCTTCCCCCCAACACTCACTTATTGACTAGGTATTTCATCACGAAGTGATAAGTGAACATCTTAAAGTGTCCTCCCAACAAGTAGTGGCGAAACTTCTGCAGTGCATACACCATAGCTAGCCCTTCTCTCTCATTAGTGGTGTAATTTATCTCAGTTTTTGATAGCTTCCTACTAGCAAAGTCTAACGGGTGGTCAATGTCTCCTACTCTTGGTTGTGCTAACACTGCTCCTAATGCGATAGAGGATGCATCGACATGCACATGAAATTCCTTGCTCCAATCTGGGAAAACCAGAATAGGCACAGTAACCATTTTCTATTTCAGTGTGTTGAAGCTCTGCTGGCATTCTTCTTCAGAAGCTCTTCTGGCATTGAAAATGACAGTCCTTCTTCGGAAGCTTCTCCATAGGGGTTGTGATCTGTGCATGGCCTTTAATGAACTTCTTGTAGTATCCATTATCTCCCAACGTAGTGCGTAGTTCTCTTACTAAAGTAGGCGGGGGGAAATCAACTATAATGGAAATCTTAGATGGGTCTACCAGCGATCCCTGCTTACAGACAATATGGCCTAGCAACACTCCAAAGGGTGAAAAGAAGATGCATTTCTTCAGGTTCAAGGAAATCTGACATTGCCTGCACTTATCCAAAATTAGTCTTAAACATTCAATATGATTTTGCAATAAACTAAAAACAGTCAAATCATCAAAATATGCTTCCAGAAATTTATGTAGAAACTCCTTGAATGATTCGACCACCACCCTAGAAAATATGGTTGGTGCATTCTTCAATCCAAATGACATCACTCTATACTGGTAGGATCCCCATTTTTTTGCAAAATTGGTCTTATGGCGATCTTCCTTGGAAATCCTAATATGATGGTATCCTGAGACTCCATCTGTGAAGGAGTAGACCTCCTGTCCTCCCACATTTTCTAACACTTCATCAGTAAATGGTGTAGGGAACGGGCCATGAAAACATGCATCACTCAACTTCTGAACATCTACATAGATCCTGATCTCTCTAGTCTTCTTATACTGCACCACCATAGGGCTAATCCACTCTGACTCTTCAACCGGTTCTATGATTCCTACTTCCACCATTCTGTCTAGTTCAATATTCACTTTCTCCTTATATTTAGGGTTCAATCTATAAGGTCTTTGCTTGAATGGCCTCACATATGGTTTCAATGGGATATGCATCTCTCCCATGGGCCCTTTAATTCCCTTCATATTCGTGAACTTGGTTGGAAACAAGTCCTGATATTCATGCAGTAATTTTGTGATCTTTTCAATAGTGGAAGCATCCCAATAATATCCAACATTGGCAAGATTTGGTGTGTGCTCTGTTCCAATATTGACTTTCTTGATTTTAATTGGCTATCCAATCAAAGGTAGCTCAACTCTTGGTCCTTCTATGTTTCTTTGTCCTTCTATTTCTGCGATTTTCACGTTCTGAGGATCATCATCTTCATCGGCATTGATATTGTAACAACCTTGCAATTTATGAAGAGGCGTAGTCCATTCATCCTCTTATTGATCCAAAGGAAGGTTAGGTGCCTCCTTAAATAATTTCTATTTGACATCTTGTAAAGCTTGATCTACCAGTGGGTATTGACTTTCAAATAAAAATGTAGCTACAAAGTTCTGAGTCATACCGTACCAATCTGAAGTGGTGAGGTGTAGTTCATCTTGAAGATACCAATTTATAGGTGCTATATCCAATGTGTTAATGAATTTATGCATCCATTTCTCCTGAGGTACTCAGCTCTAGGCCTCCTCATAGCTTCGCACATGGTCCTTCGAACATCTTTGACTTGTGTATCTAACTTCGCAACCTTCTACTTGTTCTGAAAAACACGTTGTCATCAAAGTGCAACATTGTACCCAGTCCACAGTTTTCTTCTTATGTGCTCCCCACCATCTTGCTGGAGTTGCTTTCAAGGCCTCGTCCAGTACCAATAGTCTCTGTTGTATTGGTACAACTTCTTCAAATTCTAGTAAGAAAGTTTCTAAGTGATTCAAACCATCAAAAGTGGGTAAATTAATTAGTGTTGTACCGATCCAGTGAAATTCTCTGGTCATTCTAGCACATCGTCGCGTAGAGAATTCATACATTTTGTTCTGCCAGTTTTCCAGTGCTTCCTCTGAATCTGATGAGCATGCGATGTCACTTTGTCAGCTTAAATTCCCATCTGTAGTAGGATTAATGTAATCCTGTTGTCTTCTTGATAATTTGTATATATTATATAGCTCATATGCGATGTCCTCCCCTCTGATAGGTTATGTATATCTATGACCTTCATCAGGATCCAAAGGTGCAATTACCCTAAGGCCATCACCTTCAAATGTCATTCTTCTTTTCTTCAAGTCCACAACAGTATAATTATTGAAGGCCCAATCAATTCCTAACAGCACGGGATAAGGACAACTTTCATCAACTATGTCTATTACTTCGAAGTCAACAAACATTCTGACCCCATTGATGTCCATAGGAACATGTTCCAGTCTTCCAAAGGGGCTCACAACTTGTTGATTAGCCATCCTAAACCTAATGGGGGAATATATCAACTTAGGTTTTCCCATCAGTGCCCAGGTCTGATTCGTCATGAAATTGACCTTTGACCCTAAGTCGAGGACCACATAGTCTATATCATACTCTCTAATATGAGCATTCAGATGTAGTTCCTTATTTGTCCTTCTCTTTTTGGATACTTGATGTTCTGCTCTATTTAGTAAGGGATATATCTTTCCTAGTTCATATTGTTTGATTAAATTTTGTATCTCTTGTACTGCGCTTTCATATTTTATTAAGTTAATGCAAGCACAAAAGAATTCCATGAGTTTACTTACCTCTTTTCCTTCTCTCGGTGGGGTAGATTGGTCAAATGCCAAAGGAATTCCATACTCTCTTACTTCTGGTCGAGTCTTGGATGAAGAACCCTAATCTTTCTTGAATTCTTTTATGGCTTCTTAAAATGTTTGTTTCTCTTTATTTGGATCAAACCCTGGTGTCTTCTCTGTAGCTTTCCTAACCCTTGATTCTTCTGTAGTCTTCCCCGATGTTGTTATGTCTTCTCCTGTAACAATGCCTCCTCTAGTGATTACAGTGACTCTAGGATCTGCTCCACAAAGTTCTGTTGTGATTATTTGTACTTGTTGGTTTCCTCCTTGTCTTTCCTAAAGTTTGGCTAACAATGCAGGACAGTATTCTATGACATGGTCAAATGAGTTGTAGTAGATGCAAGTGGTACAAGGGTTCTGACAGTCCCTTTCCAAGTGTCTTCGTTGTGTGCAGTTATTACAAATGGTCTACCCTCATCCTCGACCCATACCTCCTCCTCATCCTCTTCCTCTAAATCCACCTCGAGGGTTGAAGTTTCCTCTTCCAGGGGAATTATATTATGTAGTGTTCCTATATTGCTGTACTTCGCCTTGAATTTTGTATATATCCTTTGATCTTTCATGCATGAGGTTGTAGGCCATACAATCCCTATCATTTTTCCCTACCGAATTACAGAATGTGAAATACAAATTTGTAGGTGTCTGAACATATTTTTTCATGTAATAGCATTCTCTAGGGCGATGTCTATTTCTACATACCTCGCACCAAGCCATGGTAACCTACTTTAACGGATTCAGAGCTCCAGAAGTCAAGTATTCCTGAAACAAGAGACAATGCTCCTTATTATGACCTTCTGACTTGCATTTGATACACCATATATCTTCTCTTTTATCCTTTCCCTTGTCTTTCTTCATATCTTCGACCTGTAGAGACAAGATGGTTAGTTGACTTAAAATTTGACTCATACCTGAGTTGTATTCTCCCATAGGGGTTGATTCCAGTTTCATGGAAATATCCAATTCCTTAGCCTACAAAGCAATCTTCTGTTGCATCAGAGGGACTATGATGTGTGGTAATAGGGAAGAAATGAACCATTCCTTGTTCTTCTCATCTGGGATCTAAAAATTAAACTGACCTGTTAAGGTCTTAAACCTCTTATCGAATTCCCTAACAGGTTTAGCTATTTTCTACTTGATCTCTTTCATCTCTGTAATTCATTGTGACTCTGACTTGGGTTTCTTGAACTTTGCAAACAACTCATTCTTGATCTCATTCAATGGTTTAGGTTGTGCAAGTCCTTGGACAAGCTTCATGTACCAACTCAGTGCGTGATCTCTTAGGGTAGTACTGAACTAAGATCTTTTAACAACTTCGTCAGTGACACTCTTAATATTCTATACATATTCACATAGAAAATAGTGTTGATCAGGATCTTTAGATCCATCTCCCCTAAATATAGGGAGCCTCATCTCATCTTTCATAGATCTTCCTAGGTTTCATGAATGAGTATGTGTTGAACTTCTAGTAATAGTTCTTTGAGGACTCTAGTGATTCTGACTATTCTGATTGATCAATGTTGTTGAAACAACAGGGTGAGTAATAGTACTTACTTCAATAGTATGTGCAGTTCATGAAGTTTCTGACTTCTCTTCCTCTTCCCTAGCAGACTCTAAATTCTCCTCGTTCAATAGTTCTTCTTCTTCTCCACTGTAGAACCCTTCATCCTGTAGTGGCTCATGGATTTGTTCAAACAAGTTCACCAAAGGGACCTCTCTGAAGATCCTCCCACTGTGCATGTGTCCAACCTTTGTGTCATTGTCACTGTCTGAATTTTTTAACATTAGTCTCTCAATTGGGCCAACTACTATATCTTCAACATGTTCTTCTCATGAAATAGCATCTTGATCTTCAACTTTAATAAGTGTAAAAATTTTCCTCTCGGTCCCTTAAAGAAATATCTCTCTTCTTGGCTATATGACTCAACTCTTTCAATGGCGAACTCAGTGATGTACCCTCCAATAGTAATATCAAACCAGCGATCTACCACTCTTGGCACGACGTTATCCACTCTCTTGACCTTCTTGACCAGTTTCGACGTCCAAACCACAGGTGGTCTAGATCTAATCTCAAACTGGGTGTCTTCCAATCTAGCTAACCACTCGTATAGCTCCTAATGAATTCCTCCAAAGAAAATCTCGTGTATATCGGTGAAGATATACCTTCCCAACTACTCCTCTGTACTAAGCTCAGGGTTCTTGTTCTGGGCTTCTTCGAAGTCCTTTTCTTGATCTTCTATCCACTTCTGAATCTCTATCTTTGATGGAAACCACCTCACATTGCCTCAAGAAGGATATTGTCTCGTCAATGGAAACATTTGTTGTCACAGGGCCAGACCTAGGGTTTAAATCTAACAGCGCACCAACAAGACCTAACTACTGGCCCTTTTGGAAACGCCCGCGAAGAAGATGCGGTCTCACCTGAAGTAGCGATAGGAGGTTGTAGGACACAGGTGTCTACAACCATAGGAAATGTAAGTGGATCCACAATAACAAAACGCATCAATCTAGTTATTCATATCAAGCATTAACCTTCTTCACACAGTCGTATATCATATCTAACATATTAATGCATAAACAGACCAACAAAAGTAAAGAACACAACACCTGTTGTCCCTTGACCAAGTTTTGAAGAATACTTGGTCATATTTGACCATTTTGGGACTGCGACAGCTTGCCAAATATGGAGTGCAACGCGAAGCAAGAAAGACCTATTTTCAGGTACCTTTTAGGGGTTTTGGGTTGATGTAATGGGAAATGGATGTCAGCCCATGGGTTTACCCACGTTTAGGCCTATTTTGTAATCTATAAATAGATACTTAGGCAACGTATGTAAAGGAGAGACAACTTAGTGAAAATGTATAGCTAAAGGCTTAGTGCTAGCAGTTGGATCTGTGTGATCGGATGTATATTGAAAGAGCTATGTGCATGATTGTAAGAATATTGAAAGGCTAAGTGCAAGTTGTTGTAGTTTTGTGCTGAGTGCAAGGAAGAAGGATCTATTGAGCTGCACAGATATTTTGTCCCATGCGAGGTAAGGATCATTGAAGCTTCATGTTGTAACTACTTGACTGAGATAATAAATAAGAAGATCTTGTCGATGTAGCCCTAGGGTGGGGGAGAACCATGGTAACTGTGTGTATTGTGCTATGTTCTTTGATCTTATGCATTTATCTCTTTCTTGGCTAAGTGCTTGATGTAATGAAATAGATCTAGTTGTGTTATGTGCTTATGATATATGAATGAATGTTAGATCTGATGTATAAGTTTTTTAGTGCTTGATATGTTGAATCTAATATATGTCTCTATGGCTAAGTACTGAATCATCTTTAGTCTAAGTATTCACTGTGATGCTCTGTGCTAAATGGGAAGTGTTGTAAGGGTTGATTATTGCTGGATAATCCACATTAGATAATTGCTAGGTGCTCTAGTAAGTTCTATAATCACATATCTATGTCCCAGCTAATGTTGCAGACATCTGAGTCCTACAACCACCCCTGCATCTACCTTGGGTGAGACTTCATCTGCTTCACAGGTGTTACCGAAATGGCCAGTAGTTAGGGCTTTGTTGGTGCGCTCTTGAGCATTGAACCCCGGGTCTACCCCTGTGCTAACAAATGGTTGCACAGGGGCAGACCTGGGGTTCAACACTCAAGAGAGCACCAACAAATCCCTAACTACAGGCCCTTTTGGAAACACTTGTGAAGTAGATGAAGTCTCACCCGAGGTAGAGTCAGGTGTGGTTGCAGGACTCAAATGTCTGCAACCTTAGCTGGGACACAGATCTGTGATTGTAGCACTTACTAGAGCACCTAGCAATTATCTAACGTGGATTATCTAGCAATAATCAACCCTTACAACACTTTGTAGTTAGCATAGATAATCACAGTGAATACTTAGACTAAAGATGATTCAGTACTTAGCTATAGAGACACAGATTGGATTCAACATATCAAGCACTAAGAAACTTATACATCAGATCTAACATTCATTCATATATCATAAGCACATAGCATAACTAGATCTATTTCATTACATCAATCACTTAGCCAACAAAGAGATAAATGCATAAGATAAAAACACATAGCACAATACACATAGTTATCGTGGTTCACCCCCACCCTAGGGCTACGTCCAAAATATCTTCTTCTTTATTATCTCAGTCAAGCAGTTACAGCATAGACCTTCAATGATACTTACTTCGCACGAGACAGAAGATCTGTGCAACTCGCTAGATTCTTCTTCCTTGCACTCAGCACAAAACTACAAAAACTCGCACTTAGCCTTTCAGTATTCTTACAATCATGCACATAGCTCTTTCAATATACATACGATCACACAGATCCAGCTACTAGCACCAAGCCTTTAGCTATTCATTTTCACTAAGTTGTCTCTCCTTTACTTACATTGCCTAAGTATCTATTTAGAGATTACAAAATAGGCCTAAATGTGGGTAAACCCATGGGTCGACATCCTGTTAAGAACCCTTTCTCATTACATCAACCCAAAAAACCTAAAAGGTACCAGAAAATAGGTCGTGATTGCTTCGCATTGCGCTCCGTCTTTGGAAAGCTATCGCAGTCCCAAAATGGTCAAATATGACCAAGTATTCTTCAAAACTTGGTCAAGGGCCAACAAGCCCCCAACACCCACCTGTCACTAATATCGAGTCACTCAAGTCTAATCAATTCATCTTTGAACACCTCGAGCTTGGCTCAAGCTGCTTCGACCTACTGTAGTGTGACAACCTCTTGTTCTGTAAATTCTTGGATTACTATGTCATTGAGCGGTCCTTCTAGGCGTTGTTATGCAGTGATGACAACCTGTTCAAGTTCAACTCCCTGGCTTTCAAGTTCAGTGAAAAAATGGCATGCCTTCTCTTGGAGTGGTTGCAGTTTCTGAGAGACTTCCATCACTTTACTTTGTAGTGTGTGTACTTGTTGTTGGGTTGTGCATTGTTCTATGAACCTCTTCATTCTTTCGACTGGGGTCACAGACTTCAGTTGCGCTTGTAGTACATCTGCATGCTACTTTTCTTCCTAGAGTTGTGCCTCAAATGTATGGAATTATGGATTCTCTGCGAGGGTTTCATAAGTCTGGGCACTTCTAGTGCTTAGCTGCCTACATTCCAATGCCAAGGTTTTTAACCGATCGACTGCACTTCGACCAGTGGCCTCTCTTAGATATCTTATCTCCTGGGGTGTCTCAGGTACAGTGCAGAGCTCCAGATCCGTGATGCACTGTTGGAGTTGTTGGATTATTTCTTCCATTTGGGTCACCTGCTGTGGGAGACGATCTTCCATATTCACTTGTATGATCATCATAGAGCGAAGTTCTTTGTGAACTCTTTCTTGTACTTCAAGTTGCTCTGCTAGAAACTAGTCCTTGCTTGGTTGTAACTATTATTTTTCCTCCTCCCACTTCGCTTGTAAGGAAATCTTCTCCTATTCTTTGTTCCTCATTTGTTCTCTGTGTGCACTTTATTCTTGCACCAAAGCCTAGGTGGCTTGCACAATGTCTTCTTGAGTTCGTCGAAAGTGAGCTTCGACTTTCTTGGCATTCTGGCATAACTGTGTGGGCTCATCACCTATTCCTGATGTTTTCCTTATCAAAGGTGCTATAGACACTACTTGGCTGGACTGGGGTGCCTACTGCACTTCTTTGAGTTTGCCTTTGATTCGGCTGAATAGCTCCTCCTTCTTTGCTTCTTGCTTTTCTATGAGCTCTAGTGAAACATCATTTAGGGCGGAAATTGAACGGGTATATCGGTTCCAATGACTATATTCCTTCATCATGGCGAATTATTCTATGTCGTTGTTCTGATATCTCGGAGAAGTTTCAATTATGAAATTCTTCTTGTTGCGAAGTGTCCTCTAGAACCTCTTGTAACCTTACAGTATTAGCCCTCTTATTTCTTAAATTTCTATCCTTCTTTCCAGTGAGCTTTGTCTCAGTAATGCTTGTATCATTCTGATGCTTATCTTCTGTGGTTTTAGTTACTTTGCAATGTTGAAATTCTTTCCTAGGGTTCCTTGATAATACTTCTTTTGTATCAAAAATAGGTAACTCGATCTTCTATGGATCCTCAACTGTTCTCTTAGCTTCGACATTGGAGTTGCTAATATTAAATATCTGCGATGTGTTCTTCTATTCTTCAATCAAGTGTGTGATCCTTCTGGTCATAAAGTCTTTTAACTCTTGCTTCTTTTGTTCCAAAACTTTTTCTTCCTCTTTTCTTCTGGCTTGTTCTCTATCAATCCAAGGTTTTTCTATGAGCATGGTAAATGGGGCGCTATCTTCAACAAATTTAATAATCTCAAAGTCTTCCTCTATTGAAGTTCCATTGACAGTCGTAGGTATTCGGGCGAGCCTTCCACATAGGTTTACTAGCTTTCCTCTGAATAAACTTGTTCCTCCTAGGGAAGGGATCATGGCAGGCTTTCCTATAGCTTCCCAATTTCTTTCTGGCATAATGTTCACTTGTGTTTCTTCATCAAGAATACAGTCAATGTCGAAGTCCCCTATTCTTGCTTCGATTTTCTCTTTTTCATTAAAAACATGTCGGTGATCATTCAAGGTGTCTTTCATCTGTAGAAATACCTTTTCTGACTCTTTCTAAGCTTCAACTATTTCTGGATTTGCCTTAGGGTTTTCTCCATTCAGATTCATTCTCTCAAATTTAGCAATCATTCTAGGGAAATCCAACACTTCATGGTCCAAATCTTTGCAACAGAGACAACTAGGTCTTCCACCAGGACATTCCTTAGCAAGATGTCCCGGTCTTCTGCAACGTAATAGAGGATTAACCCAATCTTTCGTTTAAATGTTCCCCAAGTTCTTATGTACTGCGCACAAGGATTATGATAGTTAGCCTACAAAAAATTCTTTCTAGGATCCTACATCCATTTTTTAGTCCAAATATTATTTCTATGCATAGGTATAACATATCTATCATTATTCTTATCAGATCTATTCATATCAAACTTTCTTTCATCTATCAATGCCCTAGTTTTGAAGCTAGGACGGAATCTATCAAGCATACCTAGATCCATGCTTTAGAAACAAAAAATTTCACTTATCTTACTTCTACAGAGCACAAAGATTTCAGATCTAAAAACTTTTGACTATTCTTACCTTTATTAGAGCACAAAGCTTACAGATCTTACCTATTTTCTGCAAACCTGACCTCTTTCTTTCAGAAGTTTCCACTTTCAATTTTCTTAGGGCATAGAGCATTCAAATATCGCTTCTTTTCTTCAGATGTAATCTTCCTTTCTTTAGATCTAATCTTTTTCCAAGCATAAAGCTTCAAAGATCAAGTAGATTATTGTGCACTAGGGCAACAGATCTACGCACAGAGCTTATTTCGCACAAATCTTTTTCTTCTTTAGTTCCAAGCAATCACAGTTTATGTCCCGACAATGGAGCCATTTGTTGGCACAGGGGTAGACCTGGGGTTCAACACTCAAGAGCGCACCAACAAATCCCTAACTACCGGCCCTTTCGGAAACACCTGTGAAGCAGATGAACTCTCACCCGAGGTAGAGGCATGGGTGGTTGCAGGACTCAGATGTCTGCAACCTTAGCTGGGACACAGATTTGTGATTGTAGCACTTACTAGAGCACCTAGCAGTTATCTAACATGGATTATCCAGCAATAATCAACCCTTACAACACTTCGTAGTTAGCACAGAGCATCGCAGTGAATACTTAGACTAAAGATGATTCAATACTTAGCCATAGAGACACAAATTAGATTCAACATATCAAACACTAAGAAACTTATACATCATATATAACATCCATTCATATATCATAAGCACATATCATAACTAGATCTATTTCATTACATCAAGCACTTAGCCAAGAAAGAGATAAACGCATATGATCAAAGCACATAGCACAATACACACAGTTATCATGGTTCACCCCCACCCTAGGGCTACGTCCACAAGATCTTCTTCTTTATTATCTCAGTCAAGCAGTTACATCATGGAGCTTCAATGATCCTTACTTCACATAGAATAGAAGATCTACACAACTCACTAGATCCTTCTCCCTTTCACTTAGCACAAAACTACAACAACTTGCACTTAGCCTTTCAGTATTCCTACAATCATGCACAGATCTCTTTCAATATACATCCGATCACACAGATCCAGCTACTAGCACTAAGCCTTTAGCTATACATTTTCACTAAGTTGTCTCTCCTTTACTTACATTGCCTAAGTATCTATTTATATATTACAAAATAGGCCTAAACGTGGGTAAACCCACAAGCCGACATCCCTTTCCCGTTACATCAACCCAAAAACCCTAAAAGGTACCCAAAAATAGGTCTTTCTTTCTTCGTTTTGTGCTCTGTCTTTGGAAAGATGTCGTAGTCACAAAATGGTCAAATATGACCAAGTATTCTTCAAAACTTGGTCAAGGGCCAACAGGCCCCCAACACTCACCTGTGACTCGTCCCGAGTCACTTAGGTCTGATCATTTTTTCTTCGAACACCTCAAGCTTGGCTCGCGCTGCTTTGACCTGGTATACCAACGACATGACGAAGCAGTGGAAATCTAATTATGTGTTTCATAGTGTTGGAAGTAGGCTAAAGCAGAAAGAAAGGAGATTTTGGGAAAGAAGGCATGCACGAGGCAAGCGATAGCTGGAAGAAAGAGTAGCACACATGCATGCATGGAAGACCTAACGATGGTAGGGTTAGGGTTTTTTTTAATATATTGTAATGGATAAAGAGCTAGAAACATATAAATATAGATACCTAGGTCTGATAGAAGGGGATTATTAATGTTGTTTTGTAAGTTGATATAGAGATATAGAGAGACGAATACGAAGAAATGGATATTATGTGATATTTTGTTGTATGACCTAGTTTCATAAGTTGTTGAGCTGGAGAGGATTGAGGAGGGTAGATCTTGAGGGTTAGATCATAGGCTGAGGATCCTGGTGCGATCTAGTATGCCTCATAATAGATCTTAACCTGACTGTGAATAGTTGTAAAGCACGCGGTGTTGTAGTTCAGAACGACTATAATAAAAGAGCTAAGATCCAGATCTTTGTGGATGTAGTGCAGGGGGGGGGGTGAACCATGGTAAAACTCATGTTATGTGAGTGAATGCATGTGTTTCTTTATTGTCTTTCAGTAGATATTGTTATGCTAATTGAATGAGATGCTATATTTCCTTCATAATCGTAAATAATGGCGTATTGCATTAATACGTTACAACAACACTTTCAACATATAGTTCTCCTATTCTCCACTCAATCCTAGGCTGCAAACACATGAGTATCGTAGACACCAATTAATACTATCTCGAGTGAGACGGCGCAGTGCACCCTGTGTGCTATGTTGCCTTCTGGTTTACCAAGAGGGACAATAGTTTTAGAGGCTTTGTTGGAACCTCGAATAGACATGAACCCTAGGTCACTCAATACAAACTCAGACAAGATATAAGTAAGTGAAAACCAACAAATGGTTATGTTGTCGGGACAACTAATGGTAGTCATGCATGGTGGGGATATATGGTTGGAAAAGCTCGTTTTGATAGACGTAGATCTCATTGCGCACATCACATGGTTTCCATCCCGGGGCATAAATCCCGTGCAATTTATCGACGACAAAACAAAGGAGAAAGCACTTGCGGAAGAGATGAAAAATAAATATGGCACTGACAAGGGAACGCGAGGAATCATCATCAAGAGGATCAATGATGTCGTGACACAAATGGCCGAATTTTTTTTGGCCTACAAGATGCTAAGAAAATTCTATAAGGAGTAAGTCATGGCGGGCATCGTCGCAGTTGCAGCATAATGTGTCGAGGGCACAACAGTTAGTTGGGCACCCTATCTTTTGAATTTGTTTCTGGATGAATGCAAGGATGCGCAGGATCTAGGAACAAAATTTTATTACTCATGGTTGTTCATGTTGATATCCATCATGGGATGGAAGGAAATGAATTACACATTTTTCTCCACCAAACCCAAGCCAAATCATGGAGCGATATATTTATCATTGGGCGTCGCATCAGATGCCAAGCATAGGAATATGAACATAGTTGTATTTGAAGGATACCTTCATGACCTACAAGAGGCCATATATAACCTCTGAAGAATAACACCATGGGTTGTCGCACACTATTGGGACATCGCCAACTTCAAGGCCACTCGACATGCGATGTGGATAGAGGCACGGAAGGACCCCAACAAACAGTGGCTACAATTGAGCTACTGCATCATGGAGGGTGACATCGAAATGGTTATCAGGGATTGGGAGGACGCATGGAAGATCCCAGTCCTCACCCAAAACATACCTACAAAGACAACAGAAGAGGAGACAGGGGAGGAAGAAACATAGCCTCAAGAAGTCCTAGTGCCCAAGAAACGAAGGATGGGCCAGACAAAATCAAAGCAGACAAACGAAGGAACAACTAAGATGGGGACCCAGAAGGGAAAGAATAATAATATGCAGTTGGCCCAAGAACATCATAAACGATCCAAGGTAGCACAGGGGACTACACCAAGCCCCAATCTACAATAACCAGGCTTGACAAAGAGTCCAACCACTCATATGGGGGGTGCGTGCAATAAATTGAAGGCACAGAGAACACCTCCAGAATATACGATCACAAAGGATGATGCAGAAATGATAGCCCAAATGGTTCATGACCGTACATCTAAAGACTTTGATAGAATTCAGGAGGAGATGGAAGGTATGTGAAAATTCCTCAAGTAAATCGAAGAAGCGCAAGCAGTGGGTAGCAGCATAGGAACATGGTTGTCAACATCACAGATAGGAAAAGGACCAGAAGAAGGTGAGCAAGATACAGTCCACACAATACTGCAGTTGAGTGCAACATTGCACATTACACACAACATGATGTGCATGGATGAGATCGTGGGGCAGAAACCCCTAAAGGACTTATCTCAACTCCAATTGGTATTACCACGGATTCCATCCAAAGCTCTACACAAATTACAGGTTAATGTTACCCAAGAAATACAGTCTCGTGCCTGCACATACACAGTCCAATTACATCAGGAAAAGGATAAACAGGACATGCTGGAATTGGTATACAAGAAAACCAAGATCGAGACCCAAGAGGAGAGGGAGCGCTCAAATGGATTGGAATAAAAACTGGATGGAACTTATGAGAAGATTCCAAAGACCGCGTAGAGGGACGAACTCACAGCAGTAGAGAAGATTGATAATATTGCCCAGGAAATCGATCAATATCAGAAGGAGATCGAGAATATTCGCGAGCAGATCACACCCACCACTCCACTAGAATTAAAGGCGCAAAGGAAGTAGGAGGTAGTAGAGCAGCTACATGAGATAGAGCAAAAGGTCAGGGCAACAACCGACTTGTTCGATAAAGCAGCCCAACTTTGGATGAAGCTAGAAGAGGATCAACAAGTCCAATAGTGGGATAGGGAAGAATAAAGGATAAACGAAGCTATCTAGGACCTCAAGTAGAGGCAGAAGACAATGTCCATCATGGAGCGTGTTAAAGGGGTGCGGGATATGAAGAAACTGTAGGCATAACTCACCACTGCAGAAACGAAGAAAAAGGAGCATCAGGCTCAAATGTAACCACTCCAAGAGTGCGTAGCAAAATTCATTGCATAGGCAGAGGAAGCCAAGACATATATGGCACAAATCCAGGTAGAGTGCGCAAGGTTGATCAGTGAAGATATTGTAGTCTAGACAGTAGATGCACTAAAGGAAAATATCGCGCAGGCTCAAACAAAAGAAGCAGATCTCAAGGATAAGTTCCAGATGATCACCAAGGAGATCGATGAAGTGCACAAAGGTTAGGTGGCTTGAGATGAGACACATGTCAGTGTTGGGGGGCTGTTGGAAGCAGGCCAAAGAGGAAAGAAAGGTGTTTTGGGGAAATAAGGCATGCACGAGGCAAGCGATAGCTGGAAGGAAGAGTAGCACGTGCGCATGCATGGAAGACCTAATGATAGTAGGGTTAGGGTTTTTTGCAATATATTGTAATGGATGAAGAACCATAAACATATAAATATAGATACCTAGGTCTAATAGAAGGGGATTGTTATTGTTGTTTTGTAAGTTTATATAGATATATAGAGAGACGAATACGAAAAAAAAAATACTATGTGATATTTTGTTGTATGACCTAGTTTATTAAGATGTTGAACTAGAGAGGATTGAGGATGGTAGATATTAGGGGTTAGATTGCAGGCTGAGAAGCATGGTGAAAACTAGTCTGCCTCATAATATATCTTAACCCGACTGCAAAGAGTTGTAAATCGGGCGGTGTTGTAGTTCAAAACAACTATAATAAAAGAGCTAAGAGCCATATCTTTGTGGACATAGCCCGGGGGGCTGAACCACGGTAAAACTTGTGTTATGTGAGTGAATGCATGTGTTTATTTATTCTCTTTCAGTAGATATTGTTATGCTAATTGAAAGAGCAGTTATATTTCCTGCATAGTCATAAATAATGGTGTATTGTGTTAATAAGTTACAACAACACTTTCAACATACAGTTCTCAAATTCTCCACTCAATCCTAGGCTGCAAACACATGAGTATTGTAGACATCCATTAAGACTATCGCAGGTGAGAAGACGTAATGCACCTTGTGCATTGCATTACCTTTTGTTTTACCAAGAGGGCTAGTAGTTTTAGAGGCTTTGTTGGAACCCCGAATAGACATGAACCCTGGGTCACTCAATACAAACTCAGACAGGATATAAGTAAGTGAAAACCAACACATAGATATTATCAATAGTTAAAGGTGGCCATCGAATCATTCTTGCATATGACACCATGCACCCTCCATTAGTACTGACCCATAGTGAAGTTTCGTGCTAATCCCCATTTCATTTACATCATCGTCTGAAGAGATGAGCACCAGGAAGAATCACAGTCATATTACATGATGACGGATGAAGATATGGACCATATTACAAAGGAGTGGTCGGAGGAATTTCTTGTACCTATTACTGATGAAAAAATATTTAACATTGACACCACAGGAAGCCCAATAGTTACACGATTTGAACATGTCAGACAGTCCAGTGGGACGAAGAAGAAGAAAATGCAGGATGAATTCTAAGACATAGAGAGTGATGAAGAGGACAACACTTCTGGAGATAATGGGTCTGATTCACTAGGAGGAGGAGGAGACAAAGTAGAAGGATAGGGAGGAGGAGATGAAAGATAAGAGGAGAAAGGAGGAGGCGAAGCTACACTGCCGGAAGATCCCCCTACTGGTACAGTGACACTGTAGAAGAGGAAAGTGTCTCCAAAGAAACGTTCAACAAGAAAGAAGACACATGCCAATAAGCCATAGTTGGAGGCTAGTCTCACAGTGGATGACATCAGTCTGGTTTGTAGAGATATGGAGGATGCCTCTGAAGACATGTTGTAGAGATATGGAGAGAATAAGGAGGAATTATACAGAAGGATTGAGAGAGAATTGAAGGAAGTGAAGCAAGTTGTTTGCTTGGTCCGCGCAGTACCTACTGTGTCGTCTTCACCTTCCTCGTCACAGACTACAAAATTGGGGGATAAACCAGCCCAATTGAGAAGGATTGTGGATGCAATAGAAGCCCGGTTCCACAGAGCTCGGGAAGAGAAGGATAAGGATACATAAGCCTTGCAAAAGGAGAAATACAAAGTACTAGTAAAACTATGAGCATCGCAGGACAATGTAGCTACCCATGAAAGCGACAAAGCAGAGCTTCAGGTGAAGTTTTAGGAGGAAAAGGCCCAGCTACAAAGAGTAAAAGAGTAGTTACTCGCAGATTGGGCCATGGTCAAAGAAGCGGTAAGTAAAGCATGTCGCTCTGTGCTAGGCCTGGCACAGGAGAAGCAAGAGTTGGTCGAAGCTCAAGTAATAAATCTCACAGAGACCCTCCAGTAGATTCAGGCTAGGATAATAGAATTGGAGGCCCAAACAGTACCGAGCACCCCGTAGGAGGTGCATGACCAGAGGGAGGAAACTGTCAAAAACACAATAGCGAGTATAAGATACCTTGCCTCATAATGTAAGAAGTTAAGTGATAGAAGAACCCAGACATATGAATGCCTCATCGAGGATCTAGAGCTAAGGAAGCTAGAAGAGCAGTTACAGGAGGTGCAACATCAAGAATTTTTGTTGTAGGTGCAGATGAAGCTACTCATAGCAGTGGAAAGGATGAAGATATCCCACGAGTAGTGCACAGTACAACATCAGATTAATGCCCTCTAGGGTAAGGTAATGGAAGTAATGCAGAAGCTACAACCTGTGCAAGATGAATCTTGTAAGGTGTTCGAGGAGATTTATGGACGGGGCTCATAATTAGATCAAGTAGTTGTAGTAGTAGAACAACACCTAAAAGGACCTGTTATAGACAAGACAATCTAGGAGTTCGCTAAGAAGGAGGCTCGGGTGAGGCAGATCGGATTAAGATCGAGGCTTTCGAAGCAGCATTGCCCGGACTTGAGTGACTCAAAATGGGTCACAGGTGAGTTTTGGGGGAATGTTGGCCCTCGACCAAGTTTTGAGGAAACTTTGGTCATCTTTGGCCCACTTTTGGACATCGACATGATGGTCAAAGAAGGAGTGCCCAAGTGGAGCTGAGATCACGGATCTCACCGATTTTGAGGGTTATGTGGACCCATTAAATGTTCCCATAGGGTTTTGTAATGGGTTTATGGGATGTCGACCCATGGGGTTTTCCCCATGTTTAGACCTTATTGTAAGGGTTTGTAAACTCTAAATAAAGGGGAATGTATTGTAGAAAAGGGGGTTGAAGGTAGTTTTGTATGAACATAGTTTCTTTGTGTAGAGGAATGTATGCGCGTTAAGGCTTTGTGCTCGATAGAGAGTTTGCTCTGTGCATTGACCTAGTTTTGGAAGGAGGATCTAGTGCTTAATGCACAGATCTCCAGGCTTGTGTGAAGCTCGATTCTATGGATTAGTGCACAGGAGTGGATGAGTGTAATATTTTGGAAAATAATAAAGAGGTGAAGTGGTTTGTGGGCATAGCCCCACCCTGGGGTGAACCACGTATATCTGGTGTCTCATGGTTTTCTTTGTGTTGTGTTATTTCTGTTATAAATCTTCTTAGTGACTTGATTTTGATGTGTAATAGATAGATATTTTGTTTCTTAAGTGCATTACTTGTGTTAAGGGTAAAAAAATGTTGGATCTAACTTATCATGCTAAGTGCTAAGTGCTTAGAGTATATTATCATTTTTTTTTACTGCATCGATCTATCTTTGATTATTCTCCATGAGGCTAAGAAACTAATGCATGTCACCTTATAATCATTAATAGAATATTCTGCGAAGTGATTTTATCACAGATCTGTGTCCCATCCTGGTTATAGATACGTGTGTCCTGTAAGCCCCTACTCCTACCTTGGGTGATAATTCACCTTCTTCATAGGTGTTGCCAAAAGGGCCAGTAGTCGAGGTTTTTTTGGTGTTCTATTAAGCATTGAACCCTGGGTCTACCCCTGTGCCAACAAAATCCTTCTATCTGCAAAGTCCATGTGGCCGATTCTTATTTGGACAAGTGGAAGTATGAGAATTGATGATGATGGTAGATGAAAGTAAATTGTGGCGGCATGAAACTCTTCAAACTTGGAAGGACTGAACTGTGGCTAAATAATTCATCAACCATCATTAGTAAACCAATAACAATCCTCTTTAATTCATTAAAAACCAAGAAGTTAATGACAATTAACCACTTAATGCTTGGAAGTTTGTATTGGTATATTTCATGAGGAAATAAGATAAAAATGGCAGTGGATGGATGGAATAAAAGTTGAAATGATCAGAAAAGAAGTAATTCTAACGGTAAAAAAGGTGTGAAATCATTGACCCAACATATCCCCCAATCTTGAGGGTTGTCATGTCCTTGTGCCAATGAAGTAGGAAAATGATAACTTTTCAATAAAAACTACACAACCCAACTGTCTCAACAATACCTGAAAACATTTAAATATATTAAAATTGGATCATGCTTTCTTCCTTCATGCCTCAAGTTCCCGTTCTAGTGTTATATTCTCATGGAAATCTTTCATAATTTTTTGTCCTTTGATGAAAAATTTTCATTGACCTTCTGTAACTTCTTACACTGTTGTTTAGAGGATTGAACAACCATCTTGAATGTAATTCTCTTAATCTATTTGTGGACAAGTTCATCCTCATTTAAACATTATAAAAGTTCCCTTGATTTCAAGCCAAGAAATATGCAATCTCCCTTTCCTAAATGAATGCAAAAAGAAATATACAAATATGAAATATTTCTTCTCTTAGTGACATAATGTTATATCCTTTGTAATATAACAATAGGCTAAATCTAGAAAACATGTTTCTTCACTCTTTTCTTGCTAGCCCAAATGGAATCGATGATTTCTCTTTCCGACTTTAGACTTTGAATTTAAGATGGTGCTAGATTGATACAATACTAACATTCTTTTCAACCATGTTATATTGTCAATACTACATGTGTGTCACAAAACAAATGTCAAACACCTTGTTTTGAAAGTAAAATCAACAATATGTTCAATGAGAAGTCTTCTCGATTTGGATAGATTATTGAGATGTGAGATGAAATTCAATTTCCACACGATGACTTAATGATATTTTCTCCATTAATCCCTTTTCCATATCTACTTTTAATTCTCTTATAGGAAGAGATTATAAAAATCCATTGATAAATTCTTTGCAAGATTCCTCCCCTTTACATAGCATCTTATCGTCATTATATTTTTATCTATTTATTTATTTAGGATGTCTCAGGTGCCTTTGCATCTGGATTTTTGAATCTTTTGTTATTGTAGATTTTTCATCTTTTGTTGTTGTAGGTTTTGTATCTTTTGTTGTTGTAGACTTTGAATCATTTTCCATAATAGGTGTTTCAGTGAGGGCACTCTTTTCTTATTTCTTATGATATTTGGTGGTAGTTGGTATAATTTTGTCACCTAATAAAACTTATAAAATGTAAACATGACTACACCCTTAAAACAATTTTTCCCCAAGTGTCTCAATTATGTAGAATTCTTCCCTTTTTACCTTAAGAAGGAAAAAATGGTAATTCTAGTTGACTATGTAAACCTGTGACTCATTATTTTGACTCTCTACCATACTAGCTTTGGCAATTTCATCCCAAATATTTTCAAAGGACATTGGAGGATGATTGTTGATGAAAACATATTGAAATGATGTATTGACTATCGGTTGATTTTAGATATTGAAAATAATATCATTTGCTAAGGTAGGTCTACTTTAAATACTGCTTAATGAAAATGAATCCAACATAAAGAATTCTTTCGATATGATAATTTAATGTTGTCACAAAATATTAGCTTGAAAATTAAGGGACAAAATTATTGTAGGATCCTTCTAGTCTCTATTTTCATCATTGGAACACTTTGAAACTTCAATAATATGCTGGAAACAATACCCCACGCAAAGGAAATCACTTAGAATATCTCTTCTTCATTTTACTTGCAATTTATAAATGTGAAAATCTAAAAAAATAATGTCAAGGGGGAAACTCATTACTGTTATTCCATCATACTCAAATTTATTCAAGATTTTTCTATTCTCTAACCATTGTATCTTCAAAGGATATTTTCCTTCAACCAATTAGTAGTATGTTTTGTTATTGAATTCATCTTTCCTACCAGTTTATAAAATAATATGACAATGATGTGTTTGAACAAGAAAAACAACATGCTGGATTCATAGATTTATACTGGATCATGGTGGATAAAAAATGAAAAAAGTATAAAGTGAAAGGAAAGGTGTTATACAATGGAGTATAATTATGACACAAGAACTCAAGGGTGAGGAGTAAACATGTGAGAGGTATGATTTACAAAGTGAAAATATAGGGAATGAGATTATGACAGAGGATAAGTTTCAAGATTAAGTAGTTTCTTATCATCATTTCCAAATTTTGTAACAAATCAAAACGTATTAAAATTGGTTTTACCTCAAGTTTTACCTTTCTAGGATCTCGGAGTGGTATTGATAAAATGCATGATGAAGTAGGTAATGTAGAAGATAACATGACATTATGGATGGTTTTCATGGATCCAGCTCAAGTACCCTGTTACTACATCATGTGTTGACTAGAACTTTGACTAAGATCCTGCAATGACTTAGAGGACTCTCAACCTGGGTTGATAGGTTGATGAGCATCTAGTGCTGATTTGAAACAATATTGAAGTGACGATCTAGCCTTGGGATGCATGTGACCATACAAAAATACAAATATGCTACAGAAAGATACATGTAACTATTTACAACAATTACGGTAATTTTTATTAAATCATTTTTAAAACATGTCCATGCATCCCTTATCATGCATTTTCTAAAATGTTTTCCCTCTTTTACTCAATTTATCATATTCTTCTCAAAACCCATGTCTTAGAATTTTTTAACGCATCCTCATCTTCCTTCAAATGTCATGCAAAGATTGTTCTTAAAGAGACTCAACTATGAGTTTTGTAGCTACAACACTTTATAGGGTAGGTTCACTAGCTACATAAAGTCTAAAAAGATGAAAAATTGCTTTAAAACATCTTCAGAAAGTTATGATCTTGTAGAACAATTTTTTAACTCATCCTCGTCTTCCTTCAAATGTTGTGCAAAGATTGTTCTTGAAGAGAGTCAGCTCTAAGTTTTGTAGCTACAACACTTTATAAGGTAGGTTCACTAGCTACATAAAGTCTAAAAATATGAAAAATTGCTTTAAAACATCTTTAGAAACTTATGATCTTGTGCAACTTTCCTCTGTAAAATTTGTTTGAAAGAAACCCTAATGATGAGGAAAAAATCAAATATTAAAATGCTTGAAATTGTTTTGTTCCATTTTACCTCTATGCTCTCATGATGATTTAAAAATTATCTGAAGAAGATGAGTATCGATTTCTTGGATGCTTGGGTCAAAAAGTATGTTGAAGACTGTCTGAAGGGTCTGGAACTGAATCTGCATCCTGAACCATAGAAGGACATTGATAGATAAACTCTCTCTCTCTCTCTCTCTCTCTCTCTCTCTCTCTCTCTCTCTCTCTCTCTCACACACACACACACATATTGAGGATGATGCATGTCTTCATGCATCCTTCTGAGATCTAATGTTTGATTACTTGTTGCTGGAAGAATGAAGAGGTTGTTGAGTGACTGCAGAAAATCTAATGTAGGAAATCAATTGATGAAACTAAATATCTAGAGTTTATTCTAAATATGAAGCTCTACTTTTTTGATCATCAAATGAAAAATACTATTGAAACAAAAATAACCATGAATAATGCTATAGGGAACCAAAAACTCTGTTACAGGGAAAAATACCAAAACAAGAATGACATATCCTTTTTATTTGAAAAATGTAGAAAATGATGCAACTATTGATACCATTAAACTATATAGTCGTCATAAAAAACAGAATCCATGGTACAATTATTACCATGCAAATGGATGTGCATATGTCGATCATGGAAATAAATCATTGAATTACCAACCATTAATGTATGCCATTACCCAATGTGATATCACTCACCATTAATGTCAAAGAGTGTCAAGGTACCTTAATGCAACCTCTCAAGAAAGAATGAATTTATTGGTGTCAAGTAACCTGGAGCATCTAATAGTCAAGAGTCATTATTGCATCCCCATTTCTATCAGTGAGGACACTTGTCATTGAGGAAGACAAGTTCCAAGGCATTATAAATATCTATTGATCTTGACCCCAAATAGAGTGTTGAATTCAATGGGACAAGACATACTATAGGAAAGGATTTAAGGAATCCCACATCATATAGTATAATCATATAATGAAAATGATTTTAAATCCATAATACAAGATTGAACCAACATGCAAAACATATTGATTTTTCCCACTAGTTTCCTAGTTTTAAAGAAAAACTCATGTCTAGTTGCACCAGTAAATTGGTTTTCACAACTTGACTAATTTTTATCTTTACTAATTTTTTTATTCATTTACTCTTCTACCCTATCCTACATTTTTTGAAAAAGAAAATATCTTTCAAGTATAGGAATAATTATAATGGATCCATGTGCATAACATGATTGCAAATAAACTCATATTCAGGTTTGGAAGATATACCTTGATAGATACCAGAATACGAGAAACCAACTTCTTTGATTGATATGATGTCAATAATTGTTGAAGAGTGAAGGAATTTCATGGAATGATAGTTGTCTGAAACCATAATTCAATGTAGTCATCATGCCCTTGGTTCAATTTTTAATTACCTTCACTTTGTATGTCCTCCTTTGTCATGCCATGCAGATATTCTACTATTTTATGATTGGTCTCTTGAATGCATAAAGGATTTGATGATAGGCATGGTATAGATTATTCGATCTCATATTCTAGAGTTTTCTCTCCATCAAATGTTTTCCATGGATATTTGATCTCTTCTAGGTCTTCTTCTTGATATTTCTCATGGAACTTTTGGTATTGTATCACTTCCCAAAGTGCAAGTATGTTCCTGAATGTTGTCAGGATTTGTTTCTCCCAATATGCAGAGATGTTTATGGGTATCGCTAGGATTTGAGATATTTCTTGGAGTACCATTTCCTCCTTTTCTCAAAAAATTCTTTAACATGATTGACTTATTCTTGTTGGTTGAGGGTCCCTATATTGCACATGTATTAGTGCATGGGGGTTCTTATAGAACCCAAAAATAATTGAAATCAACTAAAATGAAAGCATGCTACTCAAATGAAACTTAAGCAATTTGAAAAAAATGATCATGTACTTGAAATCTTCATGTTACTAAGATACTATTGTCACCAAGTTATCTTTTGACATGAGTTAGTCTTTTCATGAATTAGTTTATTCATTCATATTACTTAACATTATTTAAATGGTTGAAGAGAGACTTGCTACAACCCTAATTATAGCGAATGTGCAGGTTCTTACCTCTTGTATTCTTGTCTCTCTTCCCATGCATTCATTCCTATAAGAATTTAAATGATAAAAAGAAAAACTAATTCATATTTTCACTTCCCCAGAAATGACACCTAAAATATCAGTTAGTCCAATGGGTGATCTCTGCCACATTAAATTATCAACCTGGGTGTTGTGAGGAATTTCACATTCCTTCCGAGTTGAAATCCCCTTTGGACTAAGACCCTTTCTTTGGTCCAAAGACAAAAAAAAATGGACACTAATGTCCCTTTAGACCTATCTTGACCAACATAAATGAGAAGGAATATAATGTGGCATACCTTTTTACGATGGTTGTCCTCGTTGCTCCAACTTTTTGACCTTAATATCCAAGATCCTAGGGGCAATCCAAAACTTGCAATGGATAAAAATCAATTTCCTTCTTCTACTGTATGTGGTTAGAAAAAATAGATCTGTCTATGATGATTAAAACAAAAATATACAAACATATGTTTGAACACGTGAACTTGAAGGGAAAAGGGAAAGTTTATATTAATGTAAATTCAATAAATAAAGAACTTACAAATCAACTTTGGCATTGCAAAAACTTCGTCAAGCTATCCATTCCAACCCTTGCATGAATTTCTGAATATCAGAATGATGATGCCTCAATGGGTTTCTTCCCCTTATCCATGGATGGCCTTGCTTATATAGAAAATTGGGAGGCTTAACCACCAGAGAAAACCAAAGGAATGGTTGGGATATTCACTCCTTAGATTAGGATTTAGTACCCAAAATGGAGGGAATATGGATGAATCAAGTTCATGACTCATCCTTGGACCATGGCCACTCAATAACATCTAGGGATTGGCCCATAGAAAAAGGTGGGATTTCCATAACTCCCTCTAACCACTTCAACGCTCCCTCAAGGTTGAGAATAGAGCATTGTAAATGTGCCCTAAGAATGGGTAGTGGAGAATTAGTAATGTTTCAATGCTTTCTATATGTGGGCAAGGGAGTGTTGACCTTCAAAACCTCCAAGGGTGGTCAAAATTCCAAGTAAAAGGCATATTTATGACATTAAAATGATGGGTTTCTTCCTCCAAAATGACTTGGAGATTATGAAAAAAATGGTTCTATGGTTTCAATGGTGGAGAAACATAGCAAAGTGC
Organism: Picea engelmannii; assembly: GCA_009831015.1. Classification (NCBI taxonomy): domain Eukaryota; kingdom Viridiplantae; phylum Streptophyta; class Pinopsida; order Pinales; family Pinaceae; genus Picea; species Picea engelmannii. The sequence goes on from ML800747.1 coordinate 250,126, forward strand.
ATGTGAGACTTATTAAGGTGCATATGAGACTTAGTAATGTGTACACGACACTTGACAAAGTGAATGTGACACTTAATAAGGTATATACGACACTTTACGAAACTTGCAACACTTAGGTGTGACATTTTGGTGTGTAACAAATGCCCCCTAAAGTGTGAGGTCAAAGGAGAAACTGATGGCTGAAAAACTTTACAAAAATATTGATGCAAGGGTGCTTGGAGTAGGAGAACCTGGAAGAAGCTGCAAACAACCATCAAACAATATATATGTATCATCACTGAGGCATGCATACCTCTGCTCAGAATACAAAATGGAATTAAAGCATGGATGTCAAACAATACACTCTGGATCCATGGAAGTACTAACTAAGGATATGGCCACCAAACATACAATATGGATCCATACCTCCATGACTTAATCAATTTGTAGCCACAAGAACATACACATTGGAGCTACGATTTTAAAAAAACCATAGCCATAGAAAAATACTAAGTGGATGTATGTGATAATGTATATCAATAAGATTATCCTCCATCACATCCTGGGATAGGCACATAACACTAGTAGGAACCTAAAATATTCTTAGGGTCTTCATCCCAATCCCAAACTGGTACTATTCTAACCATGCAAATAGATTTCCTCATGTTGAGTATGGTAGAAACCATTTGATTATCGGTCATTAATGTATATCGTTAACAAGAGAAAGGGAAATCACCATTAATGACAATGACTTCCAAGGTACCCTAGTACATTCCAACGAATGTGAATCAATGAGATGAGTTCAAACACTCGGTGGAATCTTTTGTTCAAAGGCCATTTATGTAAACCCACTATCAAAAGTGAGGAATCCTTACATTGAGCCATGCAAGTTCCAAGGTAACAATTAGTTTCCAAGTCTAATTTCCATATAATGTGTTGAATTCGATAGGAATAAAATCGTCGAGGGAAATCCATGATGTATCCTCTATCATTGACATGAAAATGATATAGGATAGTGATTTAATATGATAAATCATAGAATGATAAACTAATACGGGTATGAAAATGGATACTTAAAAATGGTTGATTGGCTGAGACTTCCCTTGAACATTGTGAGGCACGACAAATGACTTGGAAGCATTGACTCGACTAGTACCAAGAACATAATGTGACGATAATTAGAGCACTCTTTGACTGGAACGAAAAATTATAATGACACATGGAATTGGTATGACTCAGAGACAAGACTATTAACCAATTATAAGACAAGACACAAACAAGTTCCATGTTCAAGGGAGACAACAAACAACTTCCATGATGCTTTCCAAAAACTTGACCCACTTCCCCAAATATTTCCCCCAATATGATGGGTGAGTACCTCTTTGTTTTTTAATCAACTTGAGGAGGATAAAAAATTCTTGGTATAGCTCATCTTTGATGAGCCCCTCATCATATGTTTAATGAACTTGAGAAGGAGGGGTTTGGTCCCATATGGATCCTTCAATGCATATTTTACGAGTCCAAAGAAGGAAAACTCTGTTGTCTTTTCATGTCTTAGGGAGTCTAAAAAGAACATAAAAACAAGACTCCAAGGACTAATTTTTCGTAAATTTAGTCTCCCAAACCCAAAAAGTGTAAAATAATACCTAGGATAACTCTTCTAAGCGAGATAGACTAGAGTATACATTTTTTGTAGTTATTCCATCCGGTCTGAAAAAGTGTTAAACTTACACTGAATAGATTCATTTTCAAACATTTTAATGAGTGTGAAAGGAAACAACCTCACTCAACAATCTTTTCATGTTTACAGAGTCTGAAAAAATCTTAAAGGAGACTTCAGAGAGTTCATTTTCCGTATTTCTTTTACGAGTATGAAAAAGTGATAAAAATACACTCGGTAACCTATTCTCATGTATTTATGAGTATGAGAAAGAACAAAGGCCGAGCTCGGTAACCTATTCTCATGTATTCATGAGCACGAGAAAGAACAAAGACTGATCTCGGTATGATACCTCATAAATGGGTTTCTTCCCAATGTAATGTCCAAAGGTTTCGAGTGATACCCACGGGTGGTTGGTAGTTTTCCCCCAGCTGAGAAGATAATGGCTTAACTCCAATATGATATCCATAGGTTGGAGACATGCCCCCCCAAGATTCATTTCATCGGGAAAAATTTTTGTTGTCACCAATTTTTGTACCAGATTAGACTCCTGGCTACTAATAAATAAATGTTCACCAAAGAAAGAAAGAGGATCCAATGTTATAGGCAGATGAAATGAAGGTTCAATTATGATATCTAATGAAAGAATTGACTCAAAATTTACAAGATCTAGCGAAATACTTGACTCAATCAAAGGGGGATCTGTTTCATTTTTTAATGAGCTTGACACAGAAACATGAACTATACTTGCAGTCATTTGTTTAATATTTTAATGAGATTGACACAAGAAAATAACTATGCTCATCATGACCTGTTTAATTTTTTAATGATATTGAAACATAAAGGAAACTATGCTCGTCACCATTTTTTTCATTTTTTAACGAGCTTGACACATAAATGGGAACCATTCTTGTTTCTAGTTTCATTTTTTAACTATCTTGAAACTAGAAAATAAACCATGCTCATAAATCTCTACCACATATTCCAAGAGGTATTCATCATAAGGAAGAATGATACTCTGGAAGGAATACATGGTAAGGGACTTACTCTAATTAAAAGGGGGGAGAATAGACCCCAAGGTCCCTAATGAAGGAGTTACCATGTAAACTACTAGATCTAAATCCATAGAAGATGAGAATACAGTGAGAGGATCCTTCTCATTGTCAATTGAAAACATGGGACATGTTGCCACATAATTAACCTATGGCAAGGTGGATACTTCTTTTATATAAGGAATGTTTAGGGAAGTTGAATGGTTGGTGGTCATATGAGGGCCAACGAATGAAATTCAGTCAATGGTTATAATGTTTCCATTATGAGGGAAAGTCACCACTCAAATGAGTGTAGACACAACAACTCTCATAGCATAAACATAGTCCCGCCCAAGGAGCAAGTTAAAATCCAAGGTGCCTTGGACTACCATCACATAAATATAGAATTTTTTCCCTCCTAAGGTAATATGTAATTGAGGAAGGATCGATAAAGGTTCACTCGCTTTTATGTTAAAATCCAATAGATTTTGAGTAACAGACACAAGTTGAAGAGAACCTAGATATTTCCAAGAATTTGAGGATATAATTCTAATAGAAGTTCCTTCGTCTATTATAGAGTGACATATGTTTATATCACAAACATGCACAATGATTTGGAAATGCATGTAGGAAGGAATACGAGGTGTTTTCATTCTATTCAAATCAAAGGAATTTACCTCATTACTCGGAGGGGTTTCCATTGGAATGGGTGAACTGTCCCCTTGTCTGGAGGTATCTAAAGAGATAAGAAAAACCTGAGTGGTATCTACTTCACTCTTCAAGTGAAGAGTGGGATAGATTAAGGATTTTATTGGAATGACCACTTTATTAACTTCACTCTCTAAGGGGAGAGTGGGATCGACTAAGGATGGAATCAGACCGACCACTTGATCAACCATATTTATCGATGATGGAACCAAATCGACCACTTGATCAACTGGATTGACCGATGATGGAATTGGATCAACCCGTTTATCAACCAATGGCGAGTTGGGAGACAATTTACAATAAGTTGTTGGAAGTTGTTGTTGGACATCAACAATATTTTCCAACATATGTGAAGCCTCATCCATAGAAAGGAAAAGGTAATTTTTATGACTTCCTTCACATGACTTACAAGGAAATTTAACTCTACATTTCTTACTTACAAATTTACTATCACTAGTTGATGGGTTGTCAGCAACATGACTTGTGGCAGTTGGTGACACGGGTTGTTGAGAACCCATAGACCACACTTCTAATATCTTGGGAATACCAAGGAAATCCTTAAGAACGTGGTAACCCTTAAAAATCCTGCAACGGAATTTGGGTTTGTGAGTTGTCTTTCTAGGCATGTTAATATCATCAATAGTCCTAGTATGATTAACAATAGTTGGTTTATTTCCTCCAACATGACCTACAATGGTTGGAATTTTGTCTCCTTGCTTATTTTTTTTCTTCTTAATATTCCTTTTCTTCTTATTATTATTATCCTTCTTATTAGCATTAAGACTTTCACCAGACAAAGAAGAAATCAAAGAAGACCCAACGGGTGAAGAAGGCAAAGGGTCAACATGAGGTTGATGTTCTTGGGGTGGAGGGCTTGTATACAAAGTACTAGGAGTATTTAGGATCACAAGAGTGGAAAACAACCATACCGGTAACCCGATAGTAAACATGGGAAGACTCAATGTGGCAATATAAGGAGGACCCATGTTTCCAAAAGAAGGAAAAACAAAAGGTTCCCAAGGAAAATGGGTCCCTTGGTTGAGAGTTCCATGAACTGATTCCATAGACACAGACTCAACCTAGAGTCTTCTAAATCAAAGAGAACACACTACCAAATTCCCATAAGATAAAATAAAACAATCAAAGGAAGTAGGGATGTTCCTGAGATGAGAGATGAGGCTGCCAATGAAGATATGAGAAGAAATTACCCCGACCTCCACATAACAACCCTTTCCAATGGAAGTAACCCTCACTTCACGGGGCCACCCTCCAGGGGAACTGAAAGTGTGATGCGACATCTTCCTCAGTGTTACAAAATGTTTCATTTGTGGATAGATGAAACCTCCCTCGGATTACAGATCCCTATACTAAGAAATAAACACTACAAGTGGACATTAACATCCCTTTGAATTCAGTTTAACCAATCAGAAAGAGAGAGAGAGAAAGGTTGTGATGCACCTTGTTTCGAATTTTATCCTCAGTGCTTCAAATCTGAGCTTGATCTCCAAACTCCTTGGAGAAATTTGATACCTACAATAGGAAGCAAAGATAAATGACTTTCCCCTACTCTACAAGATTAGGTCAAACAAATTCATCTACAAATATTGAAGGAATAATAGACAATCACATGCAAGAATACACAAGCTTGAAGGAAATAGGCCAAGTATATTCAAATGAGAAGCCAAAGAGAATAATTACAAACCATAGATGATGATACAACACTTCTCCAAGCTCCCCTCATCTATCCCTTTCATAAATCTACCAAGATCATAGGTTTGATACATGAAAGCTTGCCCTCTTTCACCTTGGAAAGCCCTCAATATATAGGCTTGAGAGGAAAAATACCATGAGAAATTGAGGGATATGGTTGAGGATATGTTTCCTTGAGGCTTGGATCAGATCATAAAGTGAATCCCAAGAATGAGGGTCGAACACAACCAACCCAATCTGAAGGAGTTGGCCCATAGATTAAGGTGAGGGAGATCCCCCCTTTCTCTCAACAAGAATGGTGCTCTTAGGGAGCAGGGCACCATTCTAGTAATGGCGCTCCCCTATAGTGGTAGAGTGGGCACCATGTGTGCACCCCCATTACTGATAGGGGAGTTCCAACCTTCATAAATTCTCAAAAAGGGGTCGAATTTTCCAAGGAAAAAGTGTGTTTTGACCTAGAAATGATGGTTTTCCTCCTCCCATATGACTTAGGGGTCATGAACAATTGTTTTAATGGTTTCAAGGGGTGGAGACACCTCAAAAATTGAATGCAACACTTGGGAAGGTGCATACAACACTTGTTACAGTGAATGTGACACTTATCATGGTGCATATGTCACTTTGTGACACTTGCAACACTTAGGGTACGGAACGAAAATGTGGAATTTTGATGTGTAAAAGACACCTCCTAAAGTGTGAGGTAAGAAGAGAAATTTATGGAAAAATATTTACAAATACTTCAATGAAAGGGTATTGGAGTGGGAGAACTTGGAAGAAGGTGCAAATAGTCATCAAACATTATTAATATATGTTCCATTTATGAGGAAAAAATACCTATGCTCGGAATACAAGATAACTCTAAGCATGGTTGTTGACCAATACACTGCAGATCCATGAGAATAATGACTAATGATATGGCCACCAAATACACAATGTGGATCCATACCTCCATGACATGAACTGATTGCATCCATGAAAAATATACAGTGGAGCTACGAGATGACAAAACATAGCCACAAATCAATACAATATGGATCTATGTGACAGTATATATATCTTCATTCTCAAATGATATCCATCATAGCCTAGGAAAATCATATAACAAAGTGAAATCCCAACCGAGGGTATTCATCCCCATCCTGATTCGATATGAATCTATCCATGTGAATAGATTATTTGATGTCGAACATGGTAGAAATTGCTTAATTACCGGTCACTGAGGTAAATTGTTAACAAGTGAGATGGAAATCACCAATGATGTAAATGACTCCTAAGGTACCCTAGTACATTTTGGATAATGTCAATAAATGAGTTGAGGTCAAACATTCATGGAATCATCCGATCATAGGTCAATGATGTAAGCCTAATGTCGAAAACGAGGAGGTTTTCCATTGAGGCATTTAGGTCCCAAGGTAATAACTGGATTCTAAGTCTAATTCCTATATAATGTGATGAATTCAATAGGAAAAGACTCATTGAAGGAGGAAATTGATGTATCCCCCATCAATGACAAGAAAATGACACAGGAAAGTGATGTAATATGGTGGGTCAAATGAGTATGGACTGACATGGGAAATGGAAAATGGTAGTATTGTAGATGAATCATTTGAAGTGGAACTTCCCTTGAACATGATGAGGCACGAAAACTGATTTGGAAGAATTAACTCAACGAGTACCAAGAATGTAATGTGATGTAAATAAGAGTACTTTCCAACTGGGGAAAAAATCTATGACGACACATGGAATTGGTATGACTCATAGATAATCAGATTACCCAACTGTAAGACGAGATGCAAACAAGTTCCATGTTCAAGGGAGACAATAACTACCATAAACGATTCCAAAAAAATTGACCCACTTCCTTCAATCCCCCCCCGCCCCATCTAGATAGATGAGTACCCCTTTATTTTTTAAAGTGAGAGGAGGATAGCCAATGCTCGGTATAGCTCATTCCTTGGATAAGTCCCTTGACAAATTTTTAACTAACTTGAGGAAGGAGGGGTTCGGTCCCAGATGGGTCCTAGAGATTGGACTCCAATAGGTCCTTCGATGCATAGTTTTACGAGCCCAAAGAAGGTAAAATTGGTGGTTTTTCATGTTTAGAGAGTCTGAAAAGAACTTGAAGGTGACTCCATGGATGATTTTTTTGTAAACTTAGTCTCCCAAGCCCAAAAAAAGTCTAAAACAATACATGGGAGAACTCTTCTAATCATGCTTGATTAGTGTAGTCATTTTTCGTAATTAGTCTCCCGAGGCCGAAAAATAGATAAACTCTCAAAAGACACCATTTCAAACCTTTTAATGAGTGTTAACGAAAGAAATATCACTCGACAATCTTTTCATGTTTAGGGAGTCTGAAAAGAGCTTAAAGAAAACTCTAAAAAGTTCATTTTTCGTATAGATTTTACGAGTCCAAAAATTATACTCGGTAACCTATTCTCATGTATTAATGAGCGTGAAAAAGAAAAAATACTAATCTTTTTCCAGAAGAACTACTACGTTACAATGGGATTGACCCTCGAACAAGGATCACTCCTAGTAGTGTGTCTCTCTAGAGGTAGTTTTCCCCCAACTTGTGTGATAGAATATAGTGGTTTCTCTTCAGCATGATGTCCAAAGGCTTGAGACCTGCCCCCCAAAATGTCATTTTCTCCCACGATTGTTCTTATTTCCTCGTTTAGAATTCTAGTTACTAATGGGAACGTTTTCACTAGGTGGAGGATGAGAAGGTTCAACTACTCGATCCAGAGTGAGACTTGGTTTGGATGGAGGGGGGTCTATTTCATTTTTTAAGGATCTTTACAGAGACAATGAACTATGTTCATTGAGACCAGGTACTTCCAAAGGGTCAGATAATTCTAAGGATTTTCGCACCTGAGTCGAAATCATGTTTAACGTGGCAACTTGTGCGGTGGCAGGAGTAGGAAAAGGAAAAAATTCCATGATCGAGGAATTGTTAAGGAGACCTACTCCTACACTCTCAAAACCATTCTATTCGAGAAAAGTGTAAATGTGTTGAACTTAGATAGAATAGATCTAGCTAGAAAATAACACACATATTTGCAGAGAGAAATTGTGAAAGAAGAAGCAAAAGAGAAATAATATAAGAACTCTCATTAACTGAATGAATAATAAATAATTTACACATGATATAATTTGTATAACTCAACCAATGCACACTGGAGGAGAATCCAATGTTCCACAGTGGTGGACTCGAGTGACCTCGACACACACCAACAATTAGAGGAGTAAACTACCACGTAGTCTACTCTCTCGGGCAGTTACGGAAGTGAACTTCCACCTAGCTAAGTTAACTAGTCTATCAGTCTTTAGTTAACTAACTGAAACAGAGTGAAGTAAGGCGGAGATTAGGGAATCATGGGTAATGCACTAGTTTGTTGATGATCCCAAGGACAATGTGAATTAGTTGGTGATGATCCCAATGTTTCATGGTGACAATACCAATGTAGCATCTAGATTCCACTCAACTGATCAAACTAAAGTGAAAATTGAAGAGAATATTCTCCCTAGAGGAATATTCTAATAAATCACCATAGTGATGTTCACCATAGTTATTCTCCCTAGATTGAATAACGACTAATAAATCCTAGGTGTCTGTGAAGTAACTCCAACACCCCCTCTGAACATCACTATGGTGAAAATAAAGAATGGGTCTTGACAATGAGGCCATGTTAAGTACCCAAATACAAAATATATATACTGCAATAAAGTGAGGAAAGAGGGAAAACTGTTGAAATAATGTAACTACAAAGTGTATTCTGATTATTATTGATATATTATTCATTGGATCAATCCCCATTGTGGATTGATCATGTTGAATATTGTAAAAGGACCAAATCCCCTTTTGTGGATTGGTCATAATGTAATTGTAATAGGAAAAAGAAGAAGATGGCCCCAGAATATATCTAAGAGGCCCCAGAATATAATAAAGGTGGTTATAACCACCCAGAAAAAGAAGTCATCCATGCCAGTGAAAGGACACTCCCACACATGCCAGACTTGTATAAATAAGGAGGCTAGCGCCTCACTTAGACACACACTCACTTTCTCATTGAGAGACAAGTTTCGGAGCTGCAGTTGGAGAAGAGAGAGAGAGAGAGGCACATATTTAGGAGATGGATTTATGCATTTGTTTGAGTTATCTCTTGGCATTGTATTGGCTATCTATAATAAGGAAGTTTTGCTGGTTTTTCTTCCCCTAGAGGGTTTCCCAGGATAAATGTTGTGTATCTTGTGATTGTGTATTTCTCAGTGATCTTGTCTTATGTTGTTTTTATCTATTGAAATGAAAATATCTATAATAATGGATTAAACATTAACATGGTATTAGAGCCAAGCTGAAGAGAGCATCTTTCACAAGAGAAAAGTTAAAAACGTCACTGTTGTCATACATGCAAATTAGGGATTTTGTTGGTGAGGTATTTTAGCCCTAAAACCATCTAGAAAAGTGTGCCCTCCCCCAAGGATTATTTTTTCACCTTCAGTGCACCTTTTCAGTGGGTGGATCTCCCGAAAAGTGAAACCCTAGTTTCACAAAGTACTAGAAGTACTAGAAAACCAGTGTACCAGAAGTACCAAAGTACCAGAGGTACCAAAAAACCAGAAGCACCAGTCCATAAATACGCAAATCAATTTTGGAGGTGAAAAAGTTGGATTTTCTCATATCCAAACACATCAGGCTACTCACCTTAGCCAAGCGCACCTCCTGGTAAGTTCGAATTTTGATTTTGAGCACTTTCATTTTTTGGTCATTTTCCTAGCTCCAGGTAAAAGATGTCTGCAAGCACCAAGCTTGTTGACAATCTGGAAGGTGTGGAAAACTTTCGTTCCTAGAAGTAAAGGATTGGACTCATTCTTGAAGAGAATGACCTAGCAAGATTTGTCAAAGAAGAAGTGTTGGAACCCGACGATGCTGCAGAAAAAGAAAAGCATCAAAAGGACACGATAAGGGCCAAAAGAATCATTGCAGATTCAATCAAAGATCACCCGATCCCTTATTTGTCATCAAAGAAGAATCCGAAAGAAATGTTTGATTCCCTAAACAGACTATATGAAGGAAATAACATAAATCGGAAGATGAATCTTAGAAATCAGCTCAAGAATACAAGAATGCAGAAGGGAGAATCAATCCAAGAATATTTCTCCAGAATATCCCAATTCAAAGAACAAATAGAAGCAATCGAAGATACTATAGACAAAGACGAACTTATAATGATAGACCTAAATGGTCTCACAACACCTCGGGATGCATTCATCCAAACAATTTGTGCCAGAACCGAGAAACTAAAGTTTGATGGTCTATGGGAAGAATGCATTCAAGAAGAGACAAGAGTAGCTAACCATGAAGCGTTATTAGCAAGAGATGAGGATCAAGCCATAGATACTTACACCAAAGGAGGAAGGAACAAGTCCTACTTCCAGAAAGAGACTTATAAAGAGTCTCAACCCCCAAACAAATCCAATCATAAAGAATCTCATCCAAGGCGATTTCAGAAGAAAGGACAACGAAAGGAAAGAGATTACTCATCTATACAATGCTACCATTGTGACAATATGGGACACATTGCGAAATTTTGTCCAGCCAAATGAGAAGAATGCAAGAGGAAACATAAGAGGCACCATGCCCATGTAGTTGAAGATGAAGAGCCACTCGCAAATATGATAAGAGAGCAGATCAAAGATCATTTCTTAATTTTGGCCCTATCAGGATCAGTAACACCTGGGGAGGACACTTGGCTCATTGATAGTGGTGCATCAAAGCACGTAACAGGTCAAAAATACATTCTCTCTTTTATTTCAAAAAAGAAGTTTTCTCAGAAAGTGACACTTGGAGATAATTACCAATATCCCATCAAGGGAGTGGGAGAATCAAACTACAAACTAAATTCAGGGAATTCAATGAAGATGAAGGACGTACTCTATGTACCAGGTTTGACAAAGAACCTACTCTCCATTTCATCCTTAGAAACGAAAGTCTACAGAGTTTCCTTTATAGATGGAGAAGTTCTTATGTGGGCTAAAGAAGAAACCATAAATGAAGCAATCATCATTGGAAGTGAAGAAAATGGCTTGTATAAGCTAAAGGGTCACTCAGAAGCTTCCATGACCCATGCCATTGAAAACTCATGTGAAATTTGGCATAGAATATTAGCTCACATCAACTACAAGGTGCTACCATACATATGCAAAGTTTTCATAGGTTTACCAAAACTCAAGGTTGATCATGAAGGCGTATGCAATGGATGGGCACGAGGGAAGAACATCAAGAACCCTTTTCCAAAGAGAGACAGCAAAGTAGAAGGAGTCCTAGAACTCATTCATTTAGATGTGTGTGGCCCAATGCCATCGTCCTCCATTAGTGATATGTATACTATGTATCATTCATTGATGATTATTCTCGTAAAACCTAGGTATATTTTTTGAAATCTAAAGATGAAGTATTTAACAAGTTCAAGGAATTCAAAGCCTTGATAGAGAATCTTTTTGAAAGAAAGATTAAGATAATCGGGTTAGATAATGGAGGATAATATACCTCAAAAGAGTTTGTGAACTTCTGCAGAGATGTTGGGATCAAGAGGGAACTCACTACTCCCTATAATCCTCAACAAAATAGTTTAGTTGAAAAGAATAACATAACGATAATGGAAGTTGTGAAGGCCATGATCCATGATCAATATCTTCCTATGTGCTTATGGGCAGAAGCAGCAATGGCAGTTGTATATGTGCAGAACTAATTGTCCCATAGTGAACTTGGGTTCAAGACCCTGGAAGAGATGTTCACTGGAAAGAAGCCAGAGGTAAGGAATCTCAAAATATTTGGCTGCCCATTCTTTATACACATTCTGAAAGAGAAGAGAAACAAGTTGGAACCCTCAGGAAAGAAGGGAATATTTATGGGATACTATGAGGTCTCCAAGATGTTCAGAATTTATATACCAGGTCACCATCACATTGAGATTAGCAGGGATGTGACCTTTGATGAAGATGAAATGCTCAAGAAATCAAGAAGATGCCAGCTTGAAGAAGTATATGAAGAGGAACCCATAATCCCCAGAACTGTAGAATCAGTGAGGGAGGTTCCCAGAGATGCAGAACTAGTGAGGGAATTTGTAACTTCCCCTCATTAGGAAATTCTAGAAGACCATAATATAATAGAAGTTCAAGAACCTCCTCAGATGACGATCCTCCATAAAATAAAGCTAGCTTGGTCTAGAGATCTTATTCAAGATGAAGAGAAGTATGGTGTTCCTGAAGGAAGCATGAGATAGGTGAAAAGACCAAACCCATTCTCTAGTTATACAGCTTTGATGTGTGATCTCCTAGAGGAGGAGCCTAACTACTTTGAAGAAGCCATTCAGAGGAAAGAATGGGCAGATGCTATGACAGAGGAATACCATTCCATAATAAAGAACGATGTATGGGAAATAGTTCCCAGAACGAAGAGTAAGGATGTGGTATCTTCCAAATGGCTCTTCAAAATAAAACATGTTGTTGATGGAATAATTGAGAAGTATAAAGCAAGATTTGTCGCTCGTGGATTTTCTCAAAAGGAAGGCATTGACTATGAAGAGACATTCTCTCCTGTAGCCAGATACACTTCGATCAGAACCATCATAGCCCTTGCAGCTAAGATGAAGTGGAAGTTACACTAGATGGACGTAAAGATAACTTTCTTAAATGGTGTCATCGAAGAGGAAGTGTATATAGAGCAACCTCAAGGATTTGAAGTTGAAAACAAGAAGTCTCATGTCTGCAAATTGAAGAAAACCTTATACGGATTGAAGCAAGATTCTAGATATTGGTATGGCCGTATAGACAGGTTCCTGACGATCTTGGGCTTTACCAAGAGTAAATAAAATTCTAACCTCTACTTCAAGGTTATGAACAATGAGCTAGTGATACTATTGCTATATGTGGATGACTTATTCTTAACTAGAGAAGAAAATCTCATCACCGAATGTAAGAAGAGACCCGCCTCAGAATTTGAGATGAAAGACCTTGTCCTAATGCATTATTTCTTAGGTATTGAGGTATGGCAGAGTCCAGAGAGGATCTTCCTTAACCAAGGGAAGTATGCAGTTGAAATCCTGAAGATATTTGACATGTTAGAGTGCAAGTCCATGAATACACCCATGGAAGTGAAGTTGAAGCTGATGGTTGATACTTTGTGAGAATTGATTGATGCCACACTGTATAGACAGATCATTGGATCGTTGATGCACCTGACGAACACCAGACCATATATTTTTTTTTCTGTGAACACCTTGAGTGAGTTTCTGGTAGAACCCAAACATGTTCACCTAGTGGCTGCAAAACATGTAATGAGGTACCTTAAAGGTACATTAGATTATGGTCTTAGTTATGATGGAGATCATGATTTCAAATTGAGTGGGTACACTGATTCAGATTGGGCAGGAAGTGTTTCTAACAAGAAAAGCACTTCAGGATGTTGTTTCAGTTTGGGATCATCCATGATCTCATGGCAAAGTAGGAAGTAATCCATCATTTCTCTCAGCACAGTGGAAGCAGAATACATTGTTTCATGTTCTGCTAACTGCGAAGCTATATGGCTTTGAAAGTTGTTGGCCGATCTATTTGACCTGGAGATGGAAGTAACCTCGATCCTATGTGACAACTAGAGCTACATAAAGATGACAGAGAATCTCGTATTCCATGATAAGTCAAAGCACATAGAGATCTGATATCATTACATCTATGACATCGTACAAAGAGGAGCCATAAAGCTCCAGTACGTTACCATGGATGAACAGGTTGCTGATGTGTTTACCAAGCCTCTATCTTGTGTAAAGTTTGAGCACTTTCAAGATAATATTGGTATAGTTTGAAAGGACCTTCCTCGAAAGGGGGAGTAGTTGTTGTGATGCAACATCTCTTGCTTCCAGCTTCATTGTTGTGATGTAAAGCAAGAATATGTGATGTGACTAGTACTGAGCTTCCGAATTGACAGCTGTGACATAAATTCAGTCTAGTATCTTGCTTCCAACCTTATGGTTGTGACATAAAGCAAGAATATGTGATGTGACTAGTGCTGAGATTCCAGCTTAACAACTGTGACGTAAAGCCAGTCTAGTATATTTCTTCCAACCTGATGGTTGTGACGTAAAGAAAAAAGATGTGATGTGACTAGTACTGAGCTTCCGGCTTGACAGCTGTGACGTAAAGTCAGTCTAGTATCTTGCTTCCAACATGATGGTTTTGACATAAAGAAAGAAGATGTGATGTGACTAGTACTGAGCTTCCGGCTTGACAACTGTGATGTAAAGCCAGTCTAATATCTTGCTTCCAACCTGATGGTTATGAATTAAAGCAAGAAGATGTGATGTGACTAGTACTGAGCTTCTGGCTTGATAGCTATGACATAAAGCCATTATAGTATATTTCTTCCAACCTGATGTTTGTGACATAAATCAAGACAATGCGATGAGACTAGCACTGTGCTTCCGGCTGGATAGTTGTGACGTAAAGCCAATCTAGTATCCTACTTCCAGCTTGATTGTTGTGACGTAAAGCAGGATGAGTATCCCGCTTCCATATTGATTACTGTGATGTAAAGAAGGACAAGTATCTTGCTTCCAGCTTTATTGTTGTGACGTAAAGAAAGACTATGAGATGAAACTAGAACGGTGCTTCCATCTTGATAGCTGTGACATAAAGCCAGTCTAGTATTATGATGATGAGATAGCCTCGTGTTGTGATGATGATTTATTAGTATTATACTAATCCATATTGATACAGATGATGATTGCATTCCTTTGAGAATGACGATGTTGCCGATGAAGAAAAATTTCGATGATTTATAGATATGCCAGTCAGTGTTCCAAGATGATATTGATGATGTTGTCCTCCTGATGTTGTTGATGATAAAGGCCTCTCTCCCGTCTAATGTCGTTGTAAAATACACTTATTTTTAAGGGGGAGTGTTGAAATAATGTAACTACAAAGTGTATTCTGATTATTGTTGATATATTATTCATTGGATCAATCCCCATTGTGGATTGATCATGTCAGCTATTGTAAAAGGACCAAATCCTCTTTTGTAGATTTGTCATAATGTAATTGTAATAGGAAAAAGAAGAAGTCAGCCCCAAAATATATCTAAGAGGCCCCAGAATATAATAAAGGTGGTTATAACCACCCAGAAAAAGAATTCGGCTCTGCCAATGAAAGGGCACTCCCACATGTGCAAGACTTGTATAAATAAGGAGGCTAGCACCTCACTTAGACACACACTCACTTTCTCATTAAGAGACAATTTTTAGAGCTGTAGTTGGAGAAGAGAGAGAGGACTTTTTGTATTTGTTTGAGTTATCTCTTGGCATTGTATTGGCTATCTATAATAAGGAAGTTTTGTTGGGTTTTCTTCCCTTAGAGGGTTTCCCAGGATAAATGTTGTGTCTCTTGTGATTGTGTATTTCTCAGTGATCTTGTCTTATGTTGTTGTTATCT
>ML800747.1:275887-310985 GCA_009831015.1 Picea engelmannii
GTTCACTCTCCTGAATAGACCAGAATTGAATAAAGTCTACCATTCTTTCTATAACCTCTTTTTGGGGAGGATTCAAGGAGTGAAAATTGGAGAAGTTTCAGAGAATACATTGAGTAATATTATCTACAGGATCAGAGTACTCCTAGAATTGAAGAATTGTAGAAATTGAAGAAGTCTCAGGAAGCATTATCAAGTTCTATGTAATGATTGGTTGATGGTGATGATTTAATGTAAAGTTTTATTATCTCTCGTATATTCTTGGGTGGAAGGAAGGGGCAAGGATGGAGAGTTCAAATCTCTCTTGATATTGGAGGATTATATCTTCCTCTTGGAGGTTTATCCCTCCCTTTACATTTGGAAGCTGTAGCTACCTTTGGAAGTCATTACTTCCCTTGAACAATAACTATTGATTATTTCTCATATATTGTGCATGGTGTATTGTGGTGTATTGGTGTAAATATTATACTACTATTCATTTCTCATTGGATATAGTTGAATGGTTTAAGTATAAGTTGAAAAAGGTTTTAAATTGTACTTGATACTAATTCACCCCCCTCTCAGTATCAACACTGAAGTAAAGAAAAGAGAAGATCTGTGTGTAGATCTGATGTTGAAGTGCATAGTACTCTACTTGACTTGTGAAGCTTTGTGCTAAGAAAGAAACATGATCTGAAGTAAAAAGGTAAGATCTTAAAAGAGGTAAATGTTTGTGCTTTGACAAGAGTAAGATAAGTGAAAATTTGTGTTTCGAAAACATGAATTTAAGTATGTTTAATAGATTATGTCCTAGTCTGAAGTCTAGGGCGCAGTTGAAATAAAGAGTTGATCTTAGTAAAGTTAATATAAATGAAGAAAGATATGGTATTCATATGCATAGAAAGAATTTTTGGACTAATAAGTGGATGCAGGAACCTAGAATATTTTTTTGCAGATTGTAGGTCCAACACTGTGATCCTAGTGCGCAGTAAAAAAGAGTTTGGGGAACGTTTAAAAGGAAAAGAGGATTGACATTGTGCTATAATTGCAGAAGACCGAGACATCTTGCTAAGGAATGCACTGGAGTAGGTCCTATTTGTCTTTGTTGTAAGGTTGTTGGTCATGAAGTTGAGGATTTTCCAAAGATGATTGCTAAAGTTAAAAGGATGAACATGAGACAAGAAAACTATGAAGGAAGTCAGGAAACTAAGGACATGTTAGAGAAATAATCAGATAAAGTTCAGAATAAATTAGTACAGTTGAATGAAATGATGGATGTTCACAAAGATGTCAGTTTACCAGAGATCCTAAAAGTAAAACAGCACATAATTGCAAGAATAGAAGACGTCGACATAGACTGTGTCTTGAATGAAGAAACACAAGTGAATATTATGACAAAAGACAATTGGAAAATTTTGTGAAAGCCTATTGTGGTACCTTCGTTAGGAAGGATAGGCGTGTTTAATGGTACGATGATAAATTTATGTGGAAGGGTAACTAATGTACCTATTATTGTTCATGGAACATCAACTGGAGAGGACTTTGAAGTCATTAAGCTTGTTGGGGACAATTCCCCCTTCCCACTTTTATTAGGTAAGACTTGGATTGAGAAGAATCGGATCATAAGGAAAGAAGAGGAAGAAGCTACAGAAAATAAAAATCAAGAACTAAGGGATTTCATAGCTATAAAAATAGACCGAATAATAGAATAACGAGAGGATAAGTCGAAGCAACAGAACAAAGTAACAACACCATAGGAACAGAAAGTAAGAGAATTAGCTATCAAGGTTGAAAGAGTGAAAGAAGGTTTGAAGGACCTATATATTCAAGAAAGAAGTGTATCCACCCAGGAAGTGTTAATAAAATGGATATTAATTTCAGAACCTTTGAGGGCACCTCAACAGTGCGAAGCCACTGTGATAGGAGAATATAAGAATAAGAATGGAAAGAGGATTCCAGAAACAGTTAGAGAGACTCAGATCACAGGGAAGAAGGAAAGGAAGCTCAATAAAAAGAAAGATAAGATGGAAAAGCTACAAGAATCTATAGAGAGCAGATGGAAGACTTTGTAGACTAGAACCTTGCATGAGGTAGGGTCCCATGATTTGATCCTCGCTAGAACAACAAGACCGCGCAGAATGGGACTTCCCCCTGGCAAAGTTATATGACCGTTGGAGGTGCCACAACCATTAGAAAGACTCTCTGGAACAGTTATAAAATGCATTTATGGGACGATGGAACGCTTTTGGACATTGAGACCATGCCATAACATACAAACTTACATTGATGGAGGCATCTCCTGGCCATTGGAAGAATCTGTTATGATGCCCGCTTATTTAACTCGTCGGTTGTTGCGCCGGGACCACTTTTTTCTACCCATGATTAACTGAGATAAACTGATAATTGTCTAAGTGTCGAGAATTTTTTTATGAGACTAGACCTCATTGCTCATTTGTCTACCCCGCTTGTTCATTCGTCTACCCCGACCTTTCTATTTAAAAGTGAGAATGTCGGTTGAACCTAGTGAATTGGAGAAGTCTGTCAAGGAATTCATCAAGAAGCTAATGGTTGAAAAACCGTTATCTGAAGGTGTCCAGGCGTCATCGACTAGGGGACTACAGGCTTCCCCTTCAATTGGACGTCATTATGGGCGTTTTAACCCGATGACTGAGCAGCAAAGTAAGCACCGCGGCGATCTAGATAATGTGAAACAGATCCCGTCGATCCTACTAGACTATATCCCACAGTAATTTCATTGTAAATTTACACCCTTCATTATAAGGTCGCAGATATGATGATAGAATTTATGTTAAGGTTTTTTTCCCTAGAAGGAAACCCTATTTTATGAGGAAAATGTGATGTGCATATGCATCATTGTGAATATTGTATTCTGAGATAAGAAACTGTGAGAGAAAGAAGAGGAAGTTACAGCGGGTTTGTTGTAGGTTGTATCCCTTCATTTGCTAGACAATAATAAAGGAAGGAACTGACAATTTCTTTGGTGGACGTAGCCCAAGTTGGGTGAACCACGTATATCTGTGTCCCTATTGTATTGTGTATATTTTGTGTTTTATTTCCACATTTGTTTTATTTTATTTCTCTGTGATGTTTCTTATGATTATATGCTCATGATATATTCAGTGAAATCATATATAATACATTTATGATATACTATTGATAAAGTTGAATATTATATATTCTGGTTAAAAGTGGTATAATTGTTCAATATTAATCCCCCCCGCCTCTCAGTATTTACAACAATTTCTCTCACTCTCTAAGCTAAATTATCTTGGTAGTGGTGTTCCCTCTCATCCACAAGTTTAATTTCCTCCTTTGGGCCATGTTTAACTTGTTTGTTGGTGTCTTTATTTTTCCCATAGGATATTCACAACACTTTAATTCTTTCTAGGTGACTTTCCCTTTCGCATAGGCCATTCATAGCACTCTAAAATTTACTTGTTTGTTTTCCTTTTATTTGGGTGCTTCCACACATAGTTGGACAACTTCATTTATGCCTTGGTGATTCAAATCATGGTTGGGAAGTTTTACTTTTACCTGGACACCTCCACTCACCTATTGGTTGATTATTTTTACCCACTGACCAATATATCCTTGTATCTAAGTGTTCTCTCTCTAATTGGGTTGTACAAACAATTTTTAGCAAGGGGGGGGGCAACTATTGTAAGATTTTGTTTGGTTGGTCATTTACATTTCTATTTGAGTCTTACCTTTTTATATTTTGACAACTCATTCATCGTTGGGTCGAGTACCTCCTATATGAGATTACATTCAAGCTGTCCATCTTGACTCTAGAAGGGATATTGTTGGTTGAGTGTCCTCCATACATAATTTTGGTGAAAATAAAGTGGCCTCGTTGTCCCTTTAGTGAGTGTTGATTTTTTGTATTTATGTTGACTGCATAGAGATTTTTTTTCATTGTTGTTTTCTTTCTAATATGTGTTTGAATGGAATAGCCAATCTATATGGAATGAACTGAATATCTCTTCTATGTGGATGAATTATGAGCATTTCTTCGAAGTAATAGTACAATCCAGTTCAAGATCATCATTTGAGGTTTCCTTTCAATATTATGTAGCAGTGAAATAAGAGACACAAAGGATCTATGTTGACGAAACAGACAAACCATGGGCCCACTTTTTATGAATCAATTATTAGTTGTATCCCTCTTTTGTGCCACTAAGGATTTGTTATATGTACCTATAGTTTTCATCACTCCAAGATGCAAGAGCTTTCTTTTCTCTATATTAAAAAAGTAAAATAAAAAAGATTCAAAAGTGGGCATTTTTTAAGTACCCCCTTGACTAATAAGAGCTTCTCTAGTGGAGTTAAAAGTAGATACAAAATTACAATAGGCGATGCTAATATTATCAAGAATAACATATACAATTTCATCATATGTCTTGATTATTTTACATTCTATAATTAAAAGTCTAAATGTTTTGAACTTGGATAGAAAATATTCAATGCTAGAGAAATCATTGTCGGATTTAAAGAAATCAATTTATTTTCAAGCTAGTGGGCTCAAATTTCATCATGTTTACCCAACACAACTTCCATATTTTTCCATGCTACATCTATGGTATCAATTCCTTAAAGGTGAAACTGAAGAGCATCAGAGATGGAAATTCTAATTAATCCATGTTCTTCATCATTTTTATTATCCCATTTGGATTTATTTAATGCATTAAGAGTAGCAATTTATATTCCCAAGGTGACCTGGTAAAGTCCCCTACTTCATAATATATTCTCCATACAGGATTTCCATGAGAATTAGTTTGAATTGGTAAGCTAGAGATTACTTGGACTAGCCATATTTTTTTTAACAATAACTGGAAGACTTTATATTATCAAAAAGGATGTGGTTGAAGCTTGCAAAGTCTTATAAAAAACCCAGAGGAAAGACAAAAATACGGTACTCAAGAAAGATACTTATCCTATCTATCCCTAGATAAATCTGGTCTCCTAAGTGAGAATTTTCATTACAAAACTTTACAGTATAAACTTGAAAAAAAGTGTCAAGTATGTTGATAACTAAAAAGAGCATCATGTACTAGCCTTTGGAGGGTTGGGAGAGTATAAATCATCCTTTTCCATTTTATCATCTGGGAGATTCAAATAAAGAATGGGGTTTCCCATTGATGGGGATGATCCATTTGCAATCGAATCTGACACCAGGGCCAGAGGTGCTAAAGTGGATTGGGCCTAAAGGTATTTGAATTGGGAACAAACAGGATTGATTTCATCATGCTTCTATCTCATTGATGTTCTCTGTTGTATCATAATTTCCGATATAAATGTCACATAGGAGGAGAGACCATGCATCATCATCTGCAACTACTGGAGAGAGATACATAATTATTCAAAATTTTCAGTCTATCCCTAGGAGGGTTCCGCATCCCCACCCTTATCACTAGCCATTACGTCCACTAATAAGCAATTCCAATTAGCATTACCCCCAAGAATTTGAATTATGCAAGATAAGTGATCCAAAAATCCTTAGACACCACTTATTATTCAAAATATATACATGTAATATATAACTTGTTTCCGTATAATTTATAGGATCTATTGAGGTGATTGCATAATTTTGATGATGTGCTTTGAACCCCAAAACTCATAAAAACGTAAGATTAAATACCAAAAACACATGTAACATGACTCACATATTCCAGTTTAAAGGAAGCTCTTAAATTCAATCACTCACAACAAGAAAATAACTTCACCATTGAAATTCTTGTGAAATTCTAAAACTTTTGACTGTAAAGTCGACTACTTTCCAAACTATCTCAATTTCACGCCCTTTGGCACACAAAACAATGCATTAAATGTTTAGTAATGAAAAATTGAGTAAAACGTTTTACAAATGACCTCAAATCACAAAATAAACCTCATATTCATGATCATTGTGAAAAATCGTGAAATTTTGATATAAAACACTTGAAATTTCATTAAAGGTACCATTTGGCATGCTTTACGGTGTAACACCAAAATTAAGTTGTACTTGCATATACTTCCATACAATCCATACCATCTCAGGATTCGTACTCTATATTGAGATCTATGCACCTCTAAATATGTGCATAGGGATGTGTGCTTGTGCATTGGGATTTGTGCCCATTAAATAGGGTGGCCTCCAAAACCACCTCCACATTTAGTTGTAACTTACTAGCTAATTTTGGCGAAATATTTGTTAAATATGGGGGCGTTGGTATAGTGGTTAAAACATCCCACTATAATAGTGGAGGAATGGGTTCGATTCTTATTTCATACCATATTTGTTTGGTTGGTTGTTTTTTGTATAGTTTTCTTATATAATATATATATAGTGTATTGTTTTTTAAAACTATATACTATATATAATATAGTATACATAACTCATGTGGCATATTAAACTTCCGGTGAAAACTTTGTGTTAATCCCCCCATAGAATCAAGCGTTGGGTCTTGTGGTATGTCATACAACCAGAGACTAGGAGTCAAGGACTAGGCCCTCCACCCCTTTCATTCCCCACATGAAACTATACATTAAATTAAATATAATGTATGTCATATACATTTTAAGAACCAACATGTGGGTATAATGGTTGTGGTGGGAATGTTAAGGCGTAGAGGCTAGGAAGGTCATGGGGTCGATTCCCCTAGAATCCATAAAAAATTTACATAACATAAGCCATTATTATCCAATGAGGGGATGCCATGTGGCAACCTCTTATTAGCTAAACCAGTGTCATGTGTCAACAATTAACCGGACCACTTGGAGTATGGATGTCAACTCACTGTTGACTGGATGACATTTCACCTCTGCTATACAACTAGTTTCCACATCACCTATTGACTTCATCCTTGACCATGATGACATCATCATTTCCTTTCACCTTTGACTTTTTGCATGTTCAAACCCTGAACGTTGAATGCTCATAACTTTTTCATACGAGCTATGTTTGATGAACAATTTGCGTCGTTGGAAAGATGAGAACGAGCTCTATGCAATAACATCATTTTAGATTAAAAAAAAATAGATGGTTGGATTTTGAGCATTTATGGATCCCCTAAGACCTTTGTGAGCATTTTAGATCCTTTTGGACCTCTGTGATCGTTTCAGATCCTCCTAGATCACACCTTCCCACTCAAGAACTTTTGGACCTCCAAAAGTATATATATTCAAAAAATTAGTGATGATAACTCTAACTCACTCTTCCGTCTTAATAAAATGCTCTTATCAGTAACTTAGTGATGAATCTTCTTCACTCTTCCAACTTGTTGATTCTTTTGGAATTGAGTCTTCAATTTGGGTCTTTGATATCAGGTACTATATTAGTATGCTTATTTTTGTTTCTTTGGAATATAGCTCCGACTCTGACCTTTGGCTTTGTAGCTAATATGATATATATATCTCTAGTTCTGTCTTATTCTGGAATATAGCTCTGACTCCGGCCTCTAGCACTGTAGCTAATATGGTATATATAGCTCTCGTTCTAGATTATATATTCTCTGACAACAAAAGGCTTGTTCATTGAATCTCTTCAATACATGTATCATGTATTTCAACATCCACTACCATATCCTTCTTTGGAAGATAATTTGTCTCGACCAATTTGAAACCAAGTCAAATTTTGATCTATTCCTTGCCCATTTGGACTCTTTGTTCTTGTATTGTTGATGTATTTGTAGAAGTCCCTGAATGAATACTATGTTCATTGTTGTTTCTGCCTTGGGAAAACAATTTTTCTTGTATTGTTATCATATGTACCTACATTGATTTATTATGTTCAAATTATACATCATAATAACATGACATAGTATTAAAGATGCTTATAGCATGCACCTTTATGTGCCTCTTTAAAAGAGGAATATTTCTCCTTTACCAACTGTACAAATTTCTGCATTACTTTGATGCCATTTCCTCTCCTGAACAACATGTTCCAACTGTCTAAATCCTTTTGTTCCTTCGCTTTCAGCTATTCAGAATCAAGAATGTTGACTAAGACAATTTGATACATATGTATCCCCTTAGCTAATTACAAGACAATACAATTGTCCATATTGTTGTCTAGAGGCTTTAAAAATATTCTTAACAAGATTCCTCTCACTGTAAAATAATATGTATAGGTGGCTATATAGAAATCTCTTTAACGAGATTCTTCTCACTCTATAACAAAGTGTAAAGGTGGGTATCTAGAAATATTTTTAACGATATTACTCTCACTCTTTACAACATATAAGGTGGAAATATAGAAACTCTCTTTACAAAATTCCTCCCACTCATACAAGGTGGCAATATGGAAATTTATAGAGTCCCTCTCACTCTTATAATTTACAATGATTGACTTATAGACCTTCTGATAGACTTCAAGAGATTTACACATATGTATATTAATTTACAAAATTTTGATATGGTTTACTTATGTAATCATTCTCCCTAGTGTACTAGGAGGAGTCTCACAACTTCCGACCTCTGACAATGCCTCTAACATTGATGTTGAATATGACATTGAATCTGATGTAGAATCTGATGTCAAATCCAAGTCACCATTAGACCAAACTATCTCTCTTCCCAATAACATGTATAACCTCTCTTTGTGGATACCAAGTACTATTGTTGTGTCTAGAGTAGCTTCTCTTGCATACACAAGTACTCGGCCATTATGGAATGTGACTGCATAATCTCCATCCTCAAATGATGCAATTGAGAGAAGGTTTATCTTTAAGCCTAGGACATACAACATATTCTGGATTCTCATAAATTCTCACGAATCGAGTTGCAATCATGCATATCCATACCCATTTATTGCTTGTCTTGTATTGGCTCCAGATCCCACAAATAAATCTATGTTGGATTCTGGTAAATTCAAAAATATTGATCTCATCCCAGTCATGTAGCGAGATGAGCCACTATCCACAAACCATTCTTCGATGTCTTGATAATTCACTTTTCCAAGACCATCCATCAAGAAGTGTTATTTTCCAAGACTTCCAGTAAGACCATTGACTTCATTTGGAGTTGTTGTTGATTGTCTTCTTGCAAGTGTCTTCTCATCCTTCAAGTTTTTCTTCCGACATAAGTGCAAGTAAAGTTTCCAACACTTCTCAATTTGGTTTCTACGCTTACCACAATAAGAGAAGATTTTCTTTTTCCAAGATCCCTTCTTATCATTCCTCCTTTTTCCTCTGAATTCCTCCTTTTCCTCTAACTTGATAAATAATCTATCTCCTTCTTCTTGGAGGGATTTATTGGCACAGACTGTCCTTCTCTTGTAGCATTCACATCTCTCCCTAAAGATGCCTTGCACATGTTACTCTTCTCTTAACTAGAAGGTGAGGCCATTTTTTTAGGTAGGACTTCTTCATCTAAGGTTCTCTTTGCTTTATCTACCCTCAAATACTCTCCATATTGATGGGAATATGGAGAGTCTTCTTTCTCTATCATATCCTTGGAGGGATATAGTGCAAGAGACACTATCTCATTCTCTAGTTGTCCAACTTTACTGATTGATGGTGCCATCTACAATTTTCTTTCTAGTTCATGAAAAATACTCGTGGAAATTTTCATGACATAATTGTCGATCTTGCAACCTTTGTTTCTCTTCCTCAAGAGCTTGAAATTGCATCCTCAACTCAGAATTCTCTCTCTGGATTTTCCAATTAATGTTCTTTTTCAATATCAGCTTCATAAGAACCTTACTCATCTTGTTTCCTTGTAAAGAGCCTTCAATATCTTCACCAACTTGCACGTTAGATCTCATCACATCAACAACTTGCAAAACACGTCAAAACTAACTCTGATACCACTTGATCTGAAAATACTTAGACACCACTTATTCTTGAAAATATATACATGCAGTATCTAACTTGTTTTCGTATAATTTTTAGAATTTATTGAGGTGATTGCATAATTTTGATGATGTGCTTTGAACCCAAAAACTCATAAAAATTGAAGATTAAATACCAAAAACACATGTAACATGACTCACATATGCCAATTTAATGGATTCTCTTAAATTTAGTCTCTGAAAACAAGAAAATAACTTCACCATTGAAATCCTTGTGAAATTATGAAACATTTGACTATAAATTCGACCACTTTCCAAACTAGCTCAATTTCATGCCCTTTGGCACGTAAACAATGCATTAAATGCTCACTAATGAAAAAATGAGTAAAAAGTTTTATAAATGACCTAAACTCACAAAAAAAAAAACTCATATTGATGATCCTTTTGAAAAGTTGTGGAATTTGATATAAAATACTTGAAATTTCGTCAAGGTACCATTTGGCATGCTTTACGGTGCAACACAAAATTAAGTTGTACTTGTATGTAATTTTGTACAATACATACCATATCAGGATCCGTTCACTATCTTGGGATCCGTTCACTATCTTGGGATCCATGCACCTTGAAATATGTGAAAAGGGAGGTGTGTATGTGCATTCGGATTCTTTCTCATTAAATAGGGCGGCCTCCAAAACCACCTCCACATTTAGCTGTAACTTACTTGCAAATTTTGGTAGAATATCCACTAAATATGGGGGCGTTGGTCTAGTGGTTAAAAACTATTTCTGTAATATCGGAGGTCTAGGTTCGATTCTTGTTACATAGCATATTTGTTTTGGTTGTTCGTTTGTTATATATTTTTGTTATATAAAATATATAGTATATAGTTTTTATAATTAATATAGTATACATAACTCTCATGGCATATTAAACTTCCCACACAAACTTCGCGTTAATACCCCCGTGGACTCAAGAATTGGGTATTATGGTATGTTATATGACCAAAGACTAGGGTTCGGGGACTAGGCCCTCGGCCCCTTTCATTCCCCACATGAAATTATACATTAAATTAAATATAATGTATGCCATATACATGTTTAGAACCAATGTGTGGGTATAATAGTTGTGGTGGAAATTTTAAGGCATATAGGCTAGGAAGTTCATGGAGTTGATTCCCCTAGACTCCATAAAAAATTTACATAACATAATCCATTATTGGCCAATGAGAGGTTGCCACGTGGCAGCCTCTTATTAGTTAAACATGTGCCACGTGTCAACAATTAACTGGACCACTTGGAGTACGGATGCCAACTCACTGCTAACTGGATTCCATGTCACCACTTCTATATGACTAGTTTCCACATCACATGTTGACATCATCCTTGACCATGCTGACATCATCATTTCCTTTGACCTTTGACTTTTTCCATGTTCAAACCCTAAACTTTGACTACTCATAACTTTTTCATATGAGATTTGTTTGACGAACCATTTTTGTCGTTGGAAAGTTGACGACAATCTCTATGCAATGATGTTGTTTTTTATACGATTTGATATGGTCAAATTTAGATCATTTATGGATCCCCTGGGACCTCTATGAGCGTTTCAGATCCTCTTGGATCACACCTTCTCACTCAAGAACTTTTGGACCTCCAAAATTATATATATTCAACAACTTATTGATGATAACTCTAACTCACTGTTCTATATTACTGAAATTCTCTAATCAGTAACTTAGTAATGAAGCTTATTTACTCTTCCATCTTGTTGATTCTTTTGGAATTGAGTCTTTAATTTGGGTCTTCGATCTCAGGTACTAGATTAGTGTGCTTATGTATGTTTCTCTAGAATATAGATCTGACTCTGGCCTCTGTATCTATAGCTAATATGATATATATAGCTTTGTTTTCGTCTTATTCTGGAATATAGATCTGACTCTAGCCTCTGGAACTGTAGCTAATATGATATATATAGCTTTGATTATGGCTTATAGATTCTATGACAACAAAAAACATGTTCATTGAATCTCTGCAATACCTGTATCCCATATTTCAAAATCCACTCCCATCTCCTTCTGTGGAAGATAATATATCTCGACCAATTTGAAACCAAGTTGAATGTTGATCTATGCCTTACCCATTTGGACTCTCTATTATTGTATTGTTGATGTATCTATAGAATTCCATGAATGAATAATCTGTTCATTGTCTCTTCTTCCTTGGGAAAACAATTCTTCTTGTATTGTTATCATATGTACCTTCCTTTATTTCTTATGCTCAAGGTATACCTCATACGAACATGACATAGTATTAAATATGCTTATGACACACAACTTTATGCGCCTCTTTAAAAGAGGATTATTTCTACTTTGCCAGCTCTAGAAAGTTTTGCATTACTTTGATGCTCTTTTCTCTTATGAACTACATGTTACATATGTATGCATCCTTTTTCTCCTTCACTTTCATTTCTTCATAATCAAGAATGTTGACTAAGATAATTTGAGCCATATGTATCCCCTTCTTTGATTAAAAGACAATACAATTGTCCATATTGTTTTCTAGAGACTTTAAAAATATTCATAACGAGATTCCTCTCGCTATAAAACAATATGTATAGGAGAATATCTAGAAATATCTTTAACGATATTCTTCTCACTCTATAAAAAAGTGTAAAGGTGGCTATATAGAAATCTCTTTACAACATATAAGGTGGAAATATACAAACTCTCTTTACAAAATTCCTCTCACTCATACAAGGTGGAAATATAGAAATTTACAGAGTCCCTCTCACTCTTATAATTTACAATGATTGACTTACAAAACTTCTAATAGACTTCAGGAGATTTACACATATGCATATTACTTTACAAATATGATTTTTTACAAAATTTTGAGATGGTTTAATTATGGACTCATTCTCCCTAGTGTACTAGGAGGAGTCTCGCAGCTTCTGACCTATGACAATGCCTATGACGTTGATGTTGAATCTGACATTGAATCTGATGCAGACTCCATGTAACCATTAGAACAAATTGTTGGTCTTCCCAGTAACCTGTATAACCTCTCTTTGCGGATACCAAGTACTATTACCGTGTCTGGAGTAGTTTCCCTTGCATACATAAGTACTCAGCCATTCTAGAATGTGACTGCATAATCATCATCCTCAAATGATGCAACTCAGAGCAGGTTTACCTTTAAGTTTGGGACATGTTATCACCATAACAATTCGGTATGGACTACAAATTTCAGATTTAGCAGAGGGATAAAGTAGTGTAGAGATATGTCGTGATTTGGAGGACCGGGCTACATCTGGCGGAGAAGGGCCAATATAGCGGAGGAGTGAAAGATGGTGCATGATGGACCATAGATCATGGAGCGACCCAAATCAACGGCCAAGACCCATATTAGGCGATGAAATAGCATGAGGTTTAATTATTTGATAGTGGGCCAGGGAAAATATCATGGTTTCTTTTCGTGGACACGTGGAGACACTAGAGGTACATTGGGGAAAAAATCAGTCTACTCAAAACCATTTTTTCCAACCCCCGATATCGGAAGTTGATGGTGTTATCACCTGCGAATTTGCATTTTTTTTTCCAAAGCAGCTTGTCCTTGTGTTATCTTTCCACTTAGATTTTAAGACTTTTTCACCAACTCCATCAAGCTCCCATCACCTAAATACTTCACCCAATGGATCATCCAAAACAGTCATGTACTCCATGAGTCAAAGATTGACAAATATCCCAAGCCTATACCTAGCCTTAATTCTTATCTAAATCCCTTAGTTCCATCACTTCATTCATTTTTACCCTTATATTCATATTCTCGTTGAAAATAAAAAAATATGACTTTTATTAAGCACCCTTATCCTATCCACAAAGTCATATGTTAAGTCTCATATGCCCAAAGTCCTTAGAAAATAGAAAAAAGGGTTTATTATCATTAATATAAATATTTTTATATTAAAATATTTATATTTTTTTTTGTTTGTTAATTTGTGCAGGACCTACGATTAACCTGTGGCTTGAGAAACCGCGACTCAGGGGCATCTAAGCCGTCAAAATCACCCGGGGATCGCACCCGACCTGAGCCACACCAACCCTTAACATGGTTGGATTTTTTGTCCCCGCAGGTTTCGAACCGGTGACTTTAACAACACGGAGTGGCTTAACAACACACTCCGTCACCGACTGTCCTACACCTCGGGGACTATTAAAATATTTATATTAATATATAATCCAATATTTAATTTATGGAATCACATCAAATCATGGGCACGAATCTCAATTTATAATGTGGAAAAGTCAAAGGTTGGATATAGGCCGTACATACATATCGGGCATTGAAGTAGCGAGGAGGTTAATTATGTGAAGGCGGGTCGAGGAATAAACCGGTGGTTTGGTGATTGGACATGTGTGGGGTAAAAGAAATTTGGATTAAACCACTCCAACCCAAGCCCGATGTAATAAATGAACCATTTATCATATGTTTAATGTGCGACATTTTTCTAGGAGTGCATTTCAACAACAATTATGAAATTTCTAATAAATATTCCTCCTCACCATGAAAAGGTTTTACAGAGGTAAGATTTAAGTTTTACAAATTAAAGAAATTAATGTTTATTGCCATGAAAAATATTTATATGGGAAGATGCACGAAGACGTGGATAATTCTTTATCCAAAGATTTACAAAAGTAAAAGAAGAAAATAAAAGGTATTTTACCAAAGACAGTAAACTAGAAAAAAAACACAGTAAATGTTTTTTCACAGTGAAATGGTAAATTGGAAAAACATAACACGAAAAATGTTTTTCACAGGGAAATAGTAACAGTAAATATTTTTTACAGTGAAATGGTGAATTGGTCCAAACAATAAATGGTTTTAAAAACTACGGGTATGAATTAAATTATGGAAATTTAATCCTACAGGATAGAAAAATATTTGGGAATTATTTTATTCAAATATATTATTCCCAAATATTTAATGAGAATATGGATAAATGCAATTATATTTGAAAGAGTATAAGTGAAATTTCGAAGATAACATGGCAGAGAAAGGAGTTGGAGCATCAGACGAATCTGCAGGGATCATTAAACATTTTGTTTCTGAAAAATGTCGTGTGTAATCATTGTAGAAGCTATAACATTTCATTTCAGTTATTGTAACTGATTCCACACTGAAGAAGATCGAATTGTATAAGTATTAGAAGTTTTGAGTGTATTAATGGTAGTCAGAAGTGCAAGCACATAGTTTTGGTTGTTCTTAACTTCATTGTAATTTTTTGGGGCTGAATTGAATACATATGCAACAACTTTGAAGTCTCTATGAAAAGATTCTAATGGTGGTGATATGAGTTTTTTCTTCCCTCATTGTATGTATTTACTGTGTTTCTTTAATTCCATTTACACTGTCTTTTGTTTAAATTGGAGAGTTAAAGGCCCATAATTCATCATTTGATGCTCTTGGCTTAAGCAATTTAAATTGTGTATGTTTCTTCTTAGCTAATTCATAATTCATTCTTGTAATGCTCTGATGCAATTATATGTTTCTCTTTCCTCTTACCATTCTAATTAAATTCAAGTTATAACTCAGTTTCATTGCCTCATTTAGCCTTTATCCTCTAGATATTTCTACAATATGATCATTGTTTTCATTCAATTTCATATTTTTGACTCCATAGCCCTGAGTGTTCCTCCCCTTCCTTTCCAACAATTTTATAAAAACCCCAAAACAAACCTAATCTAGCCACCGATTATAAAAGAAATATCCAGTGACATGAGAGAGCCCTCTCTGAGTTGAGAAAGGTAGTGCCTCATCTCCAAAGTAGGTTGAAACAGTTACCTCTGTCGTTCTTCCATTAGCCAGACAAACTTTACTAGGTGCTAAAATTTTGGCATCGTTTCCAGGGACGAAATTGAAAAATTTTCCCTGGGAAAGAACGACATGATTGAGTTCTAAGGTCCGAGAGCAGCAAACACTTAGGCACATATTAGTTGTATTCCTGCTCTGGCAACTCCACACATCAAAAAATCAGTTTGAAGGTGATTCCACTGGTAGAATAATCCAGAAATTTAAATTTTCACTAGCGACTCCACTGTCCAAAGACTCAATAGCCTAAATCTTTTAATGATGACTCCACTGCTTCAATATGAGTTCAATATCAGCAAGGTATGCTCCAATGAATCGCTCTCATATTCTTGGCTTTCCAAATCGTATTCCTCACATAAATTGGCAAACATATTTGCCTAAATTCAAAGATGGGAAAGGAAATGATGTTGCCCTACACTTGATTAAATTTCACATGCACATATGTAAGATGGGGGTTGAATTTCATGAGGATTGTTTGATGAAAATGTTTATGGCTAATCTAGAGGGGAAAGCAAGATTACGATATGAAGGCTTAAAACCAGGTAGCTTATACTCTCTTAAAGATTTCTATATAACATTCTTTAAGCATTATGGATAATCTAATCCTTCATTCTTGGTGTTTGAAGATTGTTGTGAATTTTGTGAACATTTCATTAAGTACCTTTAAAATGTTTTTGGTGATGAAAAGTGTATGAATAATGAAATCATAGAATCCCTTTATGAATATTCATCCCAACAACAAATAGTATCCCCTCCTTTGGCTGAAGATGAAGTTGATCAAGAAATTGTTGTTAAAAGTCATTTTCCTAAACTTGATGAAGATATTCAACAAGACAAAGTGTTTCAAAATTGTCTTTCTTCCCCTATGAATGATGTGGTTGTTCAAATTCCAAGTGGCCTAGACATGGATGAGAATTTTGAAACTGCATCTATGGAGAGTTGAAGCAGTGAAAAAACAAATGACATAGAGCTTCAGGAAAGCAACAAAACAACATATGCCATTTTTCAATCAGAAATACAGAAAGATAATGAAGAGGCAGTGGTTTTATTTGAATCATTTGAAAATCATGGTTATGAAAATGCATCCATGGGAAATCTAGACTGTGAAATAGTGCATGTTCTTAGCTTTTCACATTTGCAAGAAGATTATGAGCAGGAACTTATTTCCATTCGTTCATGGTGTTTTCTTTCCACTCAAATTTTAAGACTTTTTCACCAGCTTCGTCAAGATCCCATCACCTAAATCATTCACCCAATGGATCATCCAAAACAGTCATGTACTCCATGAGTCAAAGACTGTAAAATATCCCAAGCCTATACCTAGCCTTAATTCTTATCTAAATCCCTTAGTTCCATCACTTCATTCATTTTTACCCTTATATTCATATTCCCATTGAAAATAAAAAAAAATATGCCTTTTATTAAGCACCCTTATCCTATCCACAAAGTCATATGTTAAGCCTCATATGCCCAAAATCCTTAAAAATAGAAAAAAGGGTTTATTATCATTAATATAAATAGTTTTATATTAAAATATTTATATAAAGGGTTTATTATCATTAATATAAATATGTTTATATTAAAATATGTATATTAATATATAATCCAACATTTAATTTATGGAATCACGTCAAATCAAGGGAACTAATTTCAATTTATAATGTGGAAAATTCAAAGGTTGGATAGAGGCCACACATACATATCGGGCATTGAAGTATCGAAGAGGTTAATTATGTAAAGGCAGGTCGGGGAATAAACCGGTGGTTTGGTGATTGGACACGCGTTTTTACGTGGAGCATATCGGGTGTAAAAGAAGTTTGGATTAAACCACTCTAGCCCAAGCCCCATGTAATAAATGCACCATTTATCATATGTTTAATGTGCAACATTTTTCCAGGAGTGCATTTCAACAACAATTATGGAATTTATAATAAATATTCCTCGTCATACATACACAATTAGCTAAGAAGAAACATACACAATTTAAATTGCTTAAGCCAAGAGCATCAAATGATGAATTATGGGCCTTTAACTCTCCAATTTAAACAAAAGACAGTGTAAATGGAATTAAAGAAACACAGTAAATACATACAATGAGGGAAGAAAAAACTCATATCACCACCATTAGAATCTTTTCATAGAGACTTCAAAGTTGTTGCATATGTATTCAATTCAGCCCCAAAAAATTACAATGAAGTTAAGAACAGCCAAAACTATGCGCTTGCACTTCTGACTACCATTAATACACTCAAAACTTCTAATACTTATACTTATACTGATATGCCATTTTTCAATCAGAAATACAGAAAGATAATGAAGAGGCAGTGGTTTTATTTGAATCATTTGAAAATCATGGTTATGAAAATGTATCCATGGGAACTCTAGACTGTGAAATAGTGCATGTTCTTAGATTTTCACATTTGCAAGAAGATTATGAGAAGGAACTTATTTCCATTCATTCATTGGAAAGTCAAAATGGCAGTCCTCAAACAAAATTCCAGAAGTTTAATAAAACCAAATAAGAATTGTTTGATGAACACGAGGATATCCTTGATGCACATAATATGGCTGTCATATTTGAAGTCTTTCAAGAAAGTATGAATATTTTTTTTGATATGCATGGAAGTGTAGACAAACTTATTGATGCCATTTCATCTGAAAATGTTCTCAAATCAGAAGAAATAGAGCAAGAGCAACAAACACTTATGAAAGAGGCTTTTCTTTTTGTTTTTGCTCATTAAGAAAAAATGATTTTTCATGGTTTTCAAGATCATGTGGCCATCCTATTACAGTCATCATTGAAGGAGGATTTTATTTCATTCATAAGCTCAGATTTTGGATTCAATTTTTGGTTTCAGTTGCCATCTTTTACATTTGTCTTCCTACTTGAGAAATATGTGAGCGGAGAAAAATCGGGAAGCCAATTGCTTGATTGGTTGCATTGGCACTTTAGCATTAATTGATTGAGTATCCATTTCAGTAGTTTTAGAGTAGGTAGGAGTGTGTGAATAAGCTTGTTGGTCAATCATTTTTCAGTTTAGATTTCCAGTATTGTGTACAATCAGTTTTCAACAGTGT
Source organism: Picea engelmannii (assembly GCA_009831015.1). Classification (NCBI taxonomy): domain Eukaryota; kingdom Viridiplantae; phylum Streptophyta; class Pinopsida; order Pinales; family Pinaceae; genus Picea; species Picea engelmannii. The sequence continues at coordinate 294,599 of ML800747.1, forward strand.
ATTCAGTGTTCAGTATCCAAGTAAGAGCAGTGTGCAGAATTTGGTTTTCAGCAAACACTGGTGACAAGTTGGAGCAGGTTACACACACATGTTTTGGGAGTAGCCCAATGGATGAGGCATCGGGTCTACGAGTTCTTTGCTACCTCACTGGGAGGATAGCATCCCCAATAGGAGCCTATGGTATCACCATAACAATCTGGTATGGACTACAAATTTCAGATTTAGCAGAGGGCTAAAGTAGTGTAGAGATACGGTGTGATTTGGAGGACCGAGCTACATCTGATGGAGAAGGGCCAATATAGAGGAGGTGTGAAAGGTGGTTCCTGACGGACCATAGATCATGGAGCGACCCAGATCAACGACCAAGACCCATATCGGGTGATGAAATAGCACGAGGTTTAATTATGTGATAGCGGGCCGGGGAAAATACCATGGTTTATTTTCGTGGACGTGTGGAGACACCAGAGGCACATCGAGGTGAAAATAAGTCTACTCAAAACCATTTTTTCCCACCCCCGATATTATAAGTTGATGGTGTTATCACCTGCTAATTTTCATTTTATTTTTCCAAAGCAGCTTGTCCTTGTGTTTTCTTTCCACTCAGATTTTAAGACTTTTTCACCATCTTTGTCAAGCTCCTATCACCTAAATCCTTCACCCAATGGATCATCCAAAATAGTCATGTACTCCATGAGTCAAAGATTGGAAAATATCCCAAGCCTATACCTAGCCTTAATTCTTATCTAAATCCCTTAGTTCCATCACTTCATTCACTTTTACCCTTATATTCATATTCCCGTTGAAAATAAAAAATATTCCTTTTATTCAGTACCCTTATCCTATCCACAAAGTCATATGTTAAGCCTCATATGCCAAAAGTCCTTATAAAATAGAAAAAAGGGTTTATTATTATTAATATAAATATTTTTATATTAAAATATTTATATTAATATATAATCCAATATTTAATTTATGGAATCACGTCAAATCACGGGCATGAATCTCAATTTATAATGTGGAAAATTCAAAGCTTGGATAGAGGCCGCACATACATATTAGGCATTGAAGTAGCGAGGAGGTTAATTATGTGAAGGAGGACTGGGGAATAAACCGGTAGTTTGGTGATTGGACACGTGTTTTTACGTGGAGCATATCAAGGGTAAAAGCAGTTTGGATTAAACCACTCTAGCCTAAGCCCGATGTAATAAATGCACCATTTATCATATGTTTAATGTGCAACATTTTTCCAGTAGTGCATTTCAACAACAATTATGGAATTTCTAATAAATATTCCTCCTCACGGTGAAAAGGTTTTACAGAGGTAAGATTTAAGTTTTACAAATTAAACAAATTAATGTTTATTTCCATGAAAAAGATTTCAATGGGAATATGCATGAAGACGTGGATAATTCTTTATCCAAAGATTTACAGAAGTAAAAGAAGAAGTAAAAAACACACAGAATTGGGCCAAACAATAAATGGTTTTATAAACCACAGGCATGAATTAAATTATGGAAATTTAATTCTACAGGATAGAAAAATATTTGGGAATTATTTTATTCAAATATATTATTCCCAAATATTTAATGAGAATATGGATAAATGCAATTATATTTGAAAGAGTACAAGTGACATTTAAAAGATAACGTGGCAGAGGAAGGAGCTGGAGCATCAGAGTAATCTGCAGGGATCATGAAATGTTTTTTTTGAAAAATGTCATGTGTAAGCATTGTAGAAGTTGTAACGTTTGATTTCAGTTATTGTAACTAGTTGCACACTGAAGGAACTCGAATTGTATAAGTATTAGGAGTTTTGAGTGTATTAATGGTGGGCAGAAGTGCAAGGGCATAGTTCTGGTTGTTCTAAACTTCATTGTAATTTCTTAGGGCTGAATTGAATACATATGCAATAGCTTTGAAGTCTCTATGAAAATATTCTGATTGTGGTGATATGAGTTTTGTCTTCCCTCATTGTATGTATTTCCTTTGTTTCTTTAATTCCATTTACACTGTCTTATGTTTAAATTGGAGAGTTAAAGGCCCAAAATTCATCATTTGATGCTCTTGGCTTAAGAAATTTAAACTGTGTATCTGTTTCTCTTTCCTCTTACCATTCTAATTAAATTCAAGTTATAACTCATTTTCATTGCCTCATTTAGCCTTTATCCTGTGGAGAGTTCTATTAGTTGATCATTGTTTTCATTCAATTTCAGAATTTTGACTCCATAACCCTGAGTGTTCCTCCCCTTCCTTGACAACAATTTTATAAAAGCCCCAAAACAAACCTAATCTAGCCATTGATTATCAAAGAAAGACCCAGTGACAAAGAGAGCCCTCTCTGAGTTGATCAGGATGGTGCCTCAACTCTAAAGTCGGTTGAAACAGTTACCTCTGTTGTTTGTCCATCAACCAAAAAAAAATTATAAAGTGCTAACAAGACATACAACATATTCTTGATTCCCATAAATCCTCCTGACTCAAGTTGGAATCTTGCATATCCATACACCTTTATTTCTTGTTTCGTATTGGTTTTATATCCCACAAAACAATATGTGTCAGATTCTAAGAAATTCAAAAATATTTATGCCATCCCGGTCATGTGGTGAGATGAGCCAATGTCCATGAACCATTCTTCAATGTCTTCGTAAATCACTTTTCCAAGACCATCCATCAAGAAGTATTATTTCCCAAACCTTTCATTAAGACCGTTGACTTCATCTGAAGTTGTTGTTGCTTGTCTTCTCGCAAGTGTATTCTCATCCTTCAGGTTATGCTTCGGACATAAGTGTGGGTAAAGTTTCCAACACTTCTCAATTTGGTGTCCACTCTTACCACAATAAGAGAAGATTGTCTTGTTCCATGATCCCTTCTTATTGTAATGCTCCCCCGGCCATCATCCAACCCACTGGCCGGGCAGACGCTACTGTGCGGAACAACATCATTCTCATACTTGATTGATAACATGAATTTAAATCAAATGAAACACATTTGAATCAGAGTAAGCATAAGAATTAATGCTAACACAAATATTCCCTGGCATTAACAATAATTCATCTACACAACAAAATACATGATAAAATATAAGCATCACAGGCATGCAAAAGATAACATTTAACATAAGTTGATACTTATCTTTGAAACTATGGTAATTCCACCAACCACGTCCAGGCCTTCCACAAACCTCCCAGCCTTAGACCACGTTGCTCATCAAGCTCAGCAGTGGGTCACCCTCGAGCTGGGACTAAGCTCCACCCCAAGGCAAGGAATCCTAGGCTAGGATGAGGTTACCAGGAAAACAACACAGAACAACTGGAAGGATTCTTCCCAGGATGCCATCTTACGCCCAGTACTCTCGGACTCTCATTCCCCACATTCCCCAGGAGTATACACCTTCACAAGCACAGTCCATCAGTGCTACACCTCCCTCTCTGGGTCTCGGCAATAGGCCGGATCAAGAAGTCTCAGAGCCCAAAGCTGGTGCTGGACACTCTCTGGAAGAAACCACTTCCCAGCAAAATCTCTCACCTGGAGAGAGTTATTTACAGGCTTGACAACCTACCTCTTCCAAAAAAAATCACCTCCCTCACCTGGAGAGAGGTTACACACATGCTAAGCACGAACTCACACTAGCCAGTAAGCCATGCTCAGTCCAGCACTGCGTGGCCACAACAACCAACTAGGAAAACAGACACGGGCTTCCCAAATAGGCTCAACAATCATGAAATAGACTCACAGTTTTGGTTTCGGGATTGCACAAGGTGTACATAGATCCCACGCACAGGCTCAAACTGTTTAGGCAAGGAATGTAATGGCTTCCTTAGGAATCAACACAGACCTTTTCCCCGGTTTCAGAATTGCACAAGGGTATCTTCCAGAGGTCAGATGAGACTCACGTTCAGACGGTCGAAGGTGGAATGGAGGAGGAACCCCCATCACGACTCAATTCAACAGTTTTTAACTGCATGCACTTGAGTCGACACTTGTCACCCATGAAACTGCATGCATTCCTCCCCATTTGGAAATCACTTGTCATTCCAAAAGAACTTAGGATAAAACATATATTTCACATGGTCTTTTTGGAATAATATTAAAATATTATTCCCAAGGACTTAAGCCCCTAGGCTCAACACTTAGCCCCTCTTCCCACCTTCCAGCCCCTAACCCCTTGCCCAATCTGTGGAATCTTAGTCCCCCATCACTCATTCATCGTGGTCGATCTGCACGTAGTAATGTTTATAATTTTATTAATTTTCTGCATAGATACATGTACAAAAGTAGGCTCTTGGCCTTCAACACTTAGGATCTCTGGCCTAATAATCACATAATCCCACCAGATTATATTAACTTGGATCACCAGCCTATAAAACATAATTACACTTCATTTCATAAACATGATTTACAACAGGGCTCGACCTTGGGGACATTACAATCCCCCTCCCTTATTTTTGCACTGTCCTCAATGCAACTTTCACACAACATCAACAAGATTTCCAAAATCTTCAAAAATATGCAGGTATTACGCCCGTATAGCGTCCTCATTCTTCCCATGTCACATCCTTAGGACCCTACCAGGTCCACTGGACCTTTACAAGCTCAATATCTTGATTCCGAAGATGTTTTATTTTCCTGTCCAATATGCGCACAGGATGCACTTGCAGGACACCTTCTAGTTCCACCTGAATCATATTCCATTTGATTACATGATTAGCATCAGGTATATATATTTCTTAAGTAATGAAATATGAGGCACCTTAGGTACAGTCATGGATGTAGTAATGCAATCATATATGCAATGTATATATATGTATATACAAACAAATTTAATAACATTAAAATTGTATACAACATACACAACATACAATAAATAGAGAATTGTACTTATCTTTTGAGTGAGAAGACCTTCCACCCCGGAGAAGGGCTATGAATCCATCGGGGCAATGGCTTCCCAAGATAGCCATGGTCCACAATCCTTATCCACATGGTCTAGGCCAAGGTACCATACCTCAGCAGCACTCCAACCATTCAAACCTCGACAGTACTCCTACCAACGGTCTCTCATTCCCCACATGCCTGTCCCACCCGAGAGTATACACCTTCACAAGCATAGTCCATCGGTTCTACACCTCCCTTTCCTTGGGCTTTAGCAATAGGCCAGACCAGAAGTCGTAGAGCACCATGGCTTCAAGAGTTCGAACTGCCTTCTAAGGTTTCCAAGCACCATCTTCCCGAGATACTCTTTGTAGCCAACATTTAACTTTTATCAACATCATCTCATCTGCATCAACCACATGCAGTTATCCTGAGAGAACATATAGGAATTCATTTAGAAATTCCAATTAGTTCGAAAGGAAATTCAACTTTTATTCCCAAAACATGACATTCTATTTCATGATTCATCTTGGTTGTTGCCACATTATGAATTCATCCATCCTTGTGATTTTCCACAGGCATCAAACTGCATACAATTTTCCTGCAAGACTTCATCTTGCATACTACCAACAAATTGTCAGTATTTTATGTACATCATAATTCAACATGTACAACATCTTATGCAATAATCTTAGAATTTCCTGCACCTGGCAATTCAATCACAATTACCAAACAACTTGACCAAATAGAGTGACTCATCATTCTATGCATATGCATGTTCATAATTAACAACAGTAAGTTCATTATTTCAATTTTCTGAACATAAAATTCTATGTAGTCTCTATTCCTATGACTACCTGGATTGTAACTTTCCTGTTGCAATGTTTAACAGTTCCTGAAATGTTCTCAACTTCAGGAGTTAGCAACATTTCAGCCATTAGTATAATTATTTCCATGCAATAATATATATGCATGTACTTACAAAACGTATTCAACCATTGCATTTAGTATACAATTCTATCACTCATTATGCATGAGTGCAATTATCAATGCATTCTTATTCAGTGCACCTTGCATTGAATTACATAATGCTCTCTATCTCAGTCATGTATCTCACCATCCATGAGTTGGAATTATGGCCAATGTGTTGCCACATTCTCCACACCTTGTCATATTCAACCAGGTCCTGGTCTCATACATGACTAGCTTATTGGCATTTACTTCTACAACCAATTTTTATCTTTAATTCTTTGTTTATTACCCCATAACCAAATTAACATGACATTCTACTATGTCAATGTGTGCATTCAGAAGATAAAAAGATTTGAATTTATACAGGCCTACAGCCTTTACCACATCCACTGGTATGCATTCAATCATATAATCATGTGATTTTTTTAACATATCTCTGGCTGAAGAAATTCTTACCAAAATTTCCTTTCAACAATTATGCAAAAAGAGTGATAAAAACTCATACCTGTATGGCTTCCATTAAAAATTATACTACATGAATATATGATAGCAGTAGAATCTTTCATGCTTCTTTTATCAAACTTATAACCAACACTTCAGCTCTGACGCAGACCTATGACCCTCAGGCCAAGATCTGCACAGGATCATTCTAAATTCTCCTCGAGCCGAAGCGGCTCCTTTGATTCCCTGTTGGAACCTCCAATGAATCTGATCCACAAGTCCTTCACGAAAATCCTCCCTATGCAACTTGATGTCAGGCACAAGCCTCACATTTCCATGTGATCATGACCTTACCTTAGTGCAAGCGCCTCTTGCAACTCATGATTTTGTGAGTCGAAGACCCTCTTTCTCCAGACGCCGATACCCGAGATGTGATATGGGTATGGCTCCTCCTTTTTAGTACCTTCCACACATAACCACTGGATAGGGCTAAGTGATAGCACTACTTGCAATTCACGAGTTGGAGTGTTGAGCCCTTATGCTCCTCCTTTGTGAATCCCCGAGACATGAAAGTCAACGATGAGTTGACTCCTTTCCAGGCGACGTGTGTTCATCACCTGTCACCCGCTTCCCCTTTCTCTGGGAGCTTATTGTTACGCCACCTTCCAACCACACGGTCCCCACCTAATGGATGTATTGCGTGTTCTATGAGCCCTTGGTTCTCGACACTTCACGACCTCGCAGTCAAAAAGAATTTCTTTCAACCCCCGAACCCCCGATACGCAATACCACGCAGAGGTTCTGATCCAACGGTTCTCCCATGGCTTATATCCAATGGTTTGGATCTCCTTCCTTGCTCCTCACGACTCAGGACTTCATAGAACCAAGAATTTTTTTTTCCCTCCGAACTCACGAACCCTGAATTCACGATTTCTTGAATGAGATCAACAACTGTCATTGACCTAGATCTGACGGTCGCTATCATTTCTGAGCTTCAAAGTATCACAAGATACTCAGCCTTAATCCCCTCGCTGCTCTGCAAGGTCCAACGACTCTCGCAACTTCGACACTTCCTCCACGAAGTGTCTCCACCGTCCATATGGCTCCTCTCCTTTGAGACCTCCCAGAGGTTAAACTCTGTGCGCCTTCCTCCGGATCCGATGACTATCAGTTCTTTGCACTAGATCTGACAACCCAAATCTCTTCCTCTCCAGTTGATCTAATGACATCTATGCTCCCTCCTGAGCTTTAGAAATTATTTCTTCCCCTTGGAATATTTTCCAAAGTTTCAAAGGCCTCGACCTTCGCTTCTCCTGCGAGCTCAATTCCTTTGAATCTCGCCTGTGTTCTAGGAACACTGTCCCTCCTAAGCTTTGTTGACTGTGAAACCTCAAAGGGTTTCTCAAACTCCTGCTCCTCTTTGTTGTTACTCTGTGCACAACAACACTATCCTTCCTGAGCTTCGGAACTTGAACCTCTAATGGATTCAACTCTTGCCTTCTCCTTCAAATGGATATTGGTGCCCTCTGGAAGCTTCTTTCTTAAGAACGCTTTGCTGAGCCTGCAGCGTGTTCAGTAACCCTGTGAGTGTCTTCATGTGACACTTCTCCTATCTCAGAAATTGAAAGAGTTCCTTCTGTGCACACTTGCACCAACTCGATGCCCTTCCTGGCAAATTTCTCCAGAATCCTCAGTGACTCTGTCTTCTCATTGAACTCAAAATAGAGTTCTCCTCAATGCATCTTGTGCATTTGCTCAATGCCCTCTTGGAAGATTCTCACAGAATTCTCAGAAATTATGTCTTCTTTCTCGACACTTCTCCTTCCTCTGATCTCATAATAGAGCTCTTTTGTGCACTCTATGCACTTTCTCAATGCCCTCCTGGCAGAGCTTCCACAAAACCCTTAGTGATTCTATTTTCTCAGTGCTTTCCTCTGCACAGTCTTACCTCTAAGGATTACTACCGTCTATTCAGGTTCTCAATGACTTCTTTCTAAATATCTTGGTGTCAATTCTTCTGGACTTGACTTCCTCCCTAACTTGAAGGATTTCGAATATTTCGAAGGCTTTGATGGTGTTTTCCAAAAGACTTTTTGGTGCCCTCCTGGCACCCTCTACGCTCATCTCCTGGAGTATTTCAAACTTAAATCAAGTTCCCTCTATAAGCACTCCTTGCGTTGGATATGCACACTCTACATACAAAAGTTCTACGCTATCTCTTTTGAGCTTCATTTTATGAACTGGAAGCATTATGTTTCTCTTCCATTTCTTTGCACTTTGTGGCAATTCAAATCAGTTCTGGCACTCGTCAACCTTCTGCAATACAAATGCGTAGACGACTAGAATTTGTTAGGCCTTCATTTCTTGGCAATTTCTTCATCATTCACGAACAATCCAATTTAAGAAAATGTTTCAATTTCACGAATTTTCCGAGATCTGCTCGGCTCTATACTTTTGGGTGATAGCTCCCTCTTTTTTAGTCCCTACCCACGTGACCAAGGGTCGTGACCAAGTGCTATACTACTAGGTGCTACTCGGGTCTTCGACCTTCGAAGAGTTTAAGGCACACACAGCTATCTCCCGGAGTTCCAATTTACCGAATTCGTGTAAATCGGGTGGATCGATGGTCTACATTTACCCAACATCCAATGGTTAAAATCCATTGTGGTTCTTCCATCTTCAAAGATTTTGGGACTTCGTGACTTTGGGTTTTGGGGTTTCGGTCCTCGAAGCTCTCATACTTGCTTCCCTCTCCAACCCCCGAAATCCAAAATTCTATTTCCCTTACCCTCCGGGTCCATAGAGCACAACTGTCTCCCACATCCACCGTGGTAAGTGGCACACTCGGGAGGGTCCACGTCACCTTCGGTGATGTCATCGGGTCCCACCACTCTCTTTTTTCTTCTCAACCCACTGGCACGTGGTACACACCCGTGTGTCCATGTCCATTCCAAGTGAAATCCAACGGTTAGACCTCTCTCAAATCCATGACGCAGATGCTTTCGGTGTTTCGGGCATCAGGTTTCATGCATCCACACAAAGTCGCCTATTTTGGACCCCCCCCTTATTAAAGGTAGAAATTTTTTAAAGGTGTCTGGAATCCAATCTTGTCCGTAGATCCAAGCACCCCAATACAATCCGTCGANGACCCCCCCCCCCCCTTGTTAAAGATAGAACGACGAAAGGGGTCCATAATGGAACCCTGTCCATAGATCTGGGCGTGCAGATTCTAGCCGCCCAGATTTTCCCGCTGCTTAACGAAATTATGGTCTATTAATCTACTTGATCCAACAGTCAAGTTCCTCTCCTATAATCTATGGTGTAGATCGTTTCGGTATTTCGCGTACCGCAATTTCCACACTCCTGTGCAACTTCAAAGGGTTTTAAACCTCATGCATGTTCTCCAGATCTAACGGTTGTGAGGGTTCTCCTTTCCTCCCGAACAGATCCTATGGCTCCAACACTTCATGCGTTGAACTCTCTCTCTCTCCCAGTGTCCATATACCACATCGGCTGCGGCTCTAAAATACCGCTAAACCTCTTGAGATTTGTAACATGGTCAAGTGACTCTTTGACACTCAGGAACATTCTGGGGTTTGAAATTGGCCCTCCCGACACAATTTCTTCTAAAAACTTTCGATCCGAAGACCACTTATCCGGCCCATCTACGCTCAGCATTGAAACCTTCGCTTTGATACCATTCTGTAATGCTCCCTCGGCTGTCATCCAACCCACTGGTCAGGCAGATGATACTGTGTGGAACAACATCATTCTCATACTTGATTGATAACTTGAATTTAAATCAAATGAAACACATTTGACTCAGAGTAAGCATAAGAATTACTGCTAACACAAATATTCCCTGGCATTAACAATAATTCATCTACACAACAGAATACATGATAAAATATAAGCATCACAGGCATGCAAAACATAACATTTAACATAAGCTGATACTTATCTTTGAAACTGTGGTAATTCCAGCAACCACGTGTAGGCCTTCCACGAACCTCCCAACCTTATACCACGCCGCTCATCAATCTCAGAAGTGGTTCACCCCCGAGCTAGGACTAAGGTCCACCCCAAGGCAAGGAATCCTAGGCTAGGCTGAGGTTACCAGGAAAACAACACAGAACAACTGGAAGGATTCTTCCCAGGATGCCATCTTACACCCACTGCTCCCGGACTCTCATTCCCCACATGCATGTTCCGCCCGGGAGTATACACCTTCACAAGCACAGTCCATCGATGCTACACCTCCCTCTCTGGGTCTCGACAATAGGCTAGATCAGGAAGTCTTAGAGCCCAAAGCTAGTGTTGGACACTCTTTGGAAGAAACCACTTCCCAACAAACTCTCTCACCTGGAGAGAGGTTACACACAGGATAAGCATGAAATCACACTGGAAAGTAAGCCACGTGTATTCCAACACTGTGTGGCCACAACAACCAATTGGGAAAATAGACACAGGCTTCCCAAACAGGCTCAGCAATCATGAAATAGACTCACGGTTTTGGTTTCGTGATTGCACAAGGTGTACAAAGATCCCACGCACAGGCTCAAACTGTTCAGGCAAGGAATGTACCAGCTTCCTTAGGAATCAACATAGACCTTTTCCTCGGTTTCATAATTGCACGAAGTTATCTTGTAGAGGTCAGATGGGACTCACGTTTAGATGGTCGACGGTGGAATGGAGGAGGAACCCCCATCACGGCTCAATTCAACAGTTTTTAACTGCATGCACTTGATTCGACACTTGTCACCCATGAAACTACATGCATTCCATCAACATGTGTTTCTCCCCATTTGGAAGTCACTTCTCATTCCAAAAGAACTTAGGATAAAACATATATTTCACATGGTCTTTTTGGAATAATATTAAAATATTATTCCCAAGGATTTAAGCCCCTAGGCTCAACACTTAGCCCCTCTTTCCTCCTTCCAGCCCCTAATCCCTTGCCCACTCTGTGGAATCTTAGTCCCCCATCACTCATTCATCATGGTCGGTCTGCACGCAGTGGTTTTTATAATTTTATTAATGTTCTGCATAGATACATGTACAAAATCAGGCTCTTGGCCTTCAACACTTAGGCTCTCTAGCCTAATAATCACATAATCCCACCAACTTATATTAACTTGTCTCACCAGCCTATAAAACATAATTACAATTCATTTCATAAACATGATTTACAACAGTGCTCGACCTTGGGGACATTACACTTATCATTTGTCCTTTTTCTATGAATTCTTCCTTTTCCTCTGACTTGATAAATGATCTCCCTCCTTCTGATTGGAGGGATTTATTGGCATAGACTATCCTTCTCCTATATCATGCACATCTTTCCCTAAATATTCCTTGCACATGTTACTCTTCTCTGAACTTGAAGGTTAGGCCAATTGTTTAGGTAGGACTTCTTCATCTGAGGTTCTCTTTGCTTGAGATACCCTCGAACACTCTCCATATTGATGGGAATATGAAGAGTCTTCTTTCTCAATCAGGTCATTGGAGGGAGATAGTGCAAGATAGACTATCTCATTCTCTTCTTGTCCAACTTTACTAATTGATGGTGCGATCTCCAATTTTCTTCCTAGTTCATGAAAAATACTCATGTGGAAATTTTCATGACATAATAGTTGATCTTGCATCCTTTTCTTCTCTTCCTCAAGAGTTTTAAACTGCATCCTCGGCACATAATTCTCTCTCTATATTTTTTGATTAATGTTCTTTTGAAATCTCAGCTTCATAAGAACCTTACTCATCGTGTTTCCTTGTAAAGAGACTTCAATATCTTCACCAACTTGAGCTTCAGATATCATCACATCAACAACTTACAAAACATGTCAAAACTAGCTCTGATACCACTTTATCCGAAAATCCTTAGACACCACTTATTCTTCAAAATATATACATCCAGTATCTAACTTGTTTTCATATAATTTCTGGGATCTATTGAGGTGATTGCATTATTTTGATAATGTGTTTTGAATCCAAAGACTCATAAAAATTGAAGACTAAATACCAAAAACACATGTAACATGACTCACATATGCCAATTTAATGGATTCTCTTAAATCCTGTCACTCACAACAAGAAAATAACTTCACCATTGAAATCCTTGTGCAATTCTGAAACTTTTGACTGTAAAGTTGACTACTTTCCAAACTAGCTCAATTTCACGTGCATTGGCATGCAAAACAATGCATTAAATGTTCATTAATGAAAAATTGAGTAAAACGTTTTACAAATGACCTCAAATCACAAAACAGGCCTCGTATTTATGATCCGTGTGAAAAATATTGCAATTTGGATATAAAACAATTCAAATTTTATCAAGGTACCATTTGGCATGCTTTACAGTGCAACACAAAATTAAGTTGTATGCGCATGTACTTTCGTACAATCCATACAATATCGAGATCCATACCTTGTCTCAAGATCCATGCACCTCAAAATATGTGCATAGGGATGTGTGTTTGTGCATCCAAAACCACCTCCACATTTAGCTGTAACTTACTTGCTAATTTTGGTGGAATCTTCGCTAAATATGGGGGCATTGGTCTAGTTGTTAAAACCTCTTGCTATAATAGTGGAGGTATAGGTTCGATTCTTGTTACATAGCATATTCGTTTGGTTGGTGGTTTGTTATATAGTTTTTCTATATGATATATATATAGTGTATAGTTTTTTAAAACTATATACTATATATAATATAGTATACATAAATCACGTGTCATATTAACCTTCCCGCGCAAACTTTGTGTTAAGCCGCTCGCAGAATCAAGAGTTGGGTCTTGTGGTATGTCATATGAATAGAGACAAGGGTTCGGGAACTAGGCCCTTTCCCCCTTTCATTCCCCACATGAAACTATACATTAAATTAAATATAATGTATGCCATATACATGTTAAGAACCAACATGTGGGTATAATGGTTGTGGCAGGAATGTTAAGGCGTAGAGGCTAGGGAGATCATGGGGTTGATTCCCCTAGAATCCATAAAAAATTTACATACCATAAGAAATTATTGGCCATGATGGGTTGCCACGTGGAAACCTCTTATTAGCTAAACATGTGCCACGTGTCAACAATTAACTGGACCACTTGGAGTACAGATGCCAACTCACTGTGAATGGATGCCATGTCACTTCTACTATACAACTAGTTTCCACTTCACCTATTGACATCATTCTTGACCATGTTGAAGGCATCATTACCTTTTACCTTTGGATTTTTTCCTGTTCAAACCCCGAATTTTGACTGCTCATAATGTTTTCATACAAGCTCTGTTTGATGAACCATTTGCGTCATTGGAAATACGACGACGATATCTATGCAATCATATCATTTTAGAGACGATTTGAGATTATTGAATTTTGAGCATTTATGGATCCCTTGGGACCTCTATGAGCGTTCTAGATCCTTTTGGACCTCTATGAGCGTTCCAGATCCTCCTAGATCACTAAGGAAGCCCAAAACCATTACAAGGTGCTACTTGTTATAGAAATATTTGCCTCACCCCATGCAATCTTGCACAAAAGGCCTTTTTTCATTTCCCTATACAAACTTGAAGTCCCCTTTTGCAAATCCCAAAGCTAAAAATACAAATTTTTCCACATATACGCACCTTTCCTACTAAACAACATGCGTATATGTAGGTTGCACCACTATGGCTTGTGTACATCGAGAAATGTTCCCAAAAATGAAAAATGGTGTCGGGTTTCCATGTCATGTCACGAGATCAGTGATCCTTTGCCTTCCATATACTAGAAATGTTTCAACTTAGTCCTTCAGTTACACTTGAAAGCTATAAATGGGCCAAATCCGAGATATGGAAAAAAGGGAGAAAGAATTCAACTTTGAGAGAAAAGTTACTCTAGAGGAATTATTTACTTCACATTGAGTTTGCATCCCTTTATCCTTTAAGTCTGAACACATTTTTCATCCCCCAAGATCTTCCCTTATTGATTTTGAACCTCATTGTCTCTCTTATATGAGCTTTCCTTTGGTGGAGGATTGAAGTGGTGGAGGCCCAACTGGAAGGAACTTAGTTTCTCGGTTCTGAACCGTGTCGACATGGCAGTCTATAACTTATTCACTTTCGTTGATTATATCTTAATAGAAATACTCTTTTCTCATCCAATTGATATCTTGCAAATATTTGAATTATTATTCCATGGGCGTATTTGTTATTATTGTTGATGGATTATGATATTGAATGTTCTAACATCATATATTATCACCATATTCTTGTGTTGCTTGGTTGTTGAGAACTATTTGCAGGTATATTGCTTTGGGTCAAGTGCTCAACGGTGGACTTCATCGAATATCTAGACGAGGTAGGCCTTTTATCTTGCCTTGCTAGAATATTTGTTTATATAGCATACTTGAGACTAGAGTTGATTTCTTCAGTCATTTTCGTATATTGTGGTTTACCCCTATCCATAGAGAGATTTTCCTCGTAACATAATTGGCGACCATACTAGGGATTGAATCTTCTTTTTGGGGTTTGGAGTGTTTTTCTCCTTAGATTTCTCTCATTCATATTGAGTTTATTGTCATATGATTTTATGACAGCCTTTGTTCACTCTGGTTATGAGTCTTTCATCCTTCTCCTTAGCATAGCTGTGTTTTTCCACATATACATGGATTTTTTCTTAACAGTCATGCACATGCACGTGTTTTCCTTCTTCAAGCTGCGTACATACGTTCTTTTCCCTTGAACAATTGTGTACATCAACCTTTTTTTCTTGTTTTTTCGGTTTGGTGGTTGTTGGGTATGTTTTGATGATTTTTGAGTCTTCTTGGGTCTCTGTAGTGACTGTTAAGTGTCTGTGGAATGATAGGAAACCTGTTTTTGGTTGAATTTTTGGGTGGTTCCTTTCTCATCATCTTTTCATTTTGATTGTCCTTGTACATTGGGCTGGGTGTTTTTCTCCTTGATATCCTACTTGGGTTGTCTATGTCTATACATAGTATAATATTTATATCAAGTTGTTGTTTAGTCCTTGCATTTTCATTTTTCTTATATTGAAAATACAAAAAAATAGGCATTTTACATTGATTGGAATTTTGACCTATTTGAGTCTTTGTCATTTGTCTTAGTGCATGTAAATAAATATTGCATTTTTATTTTAGAATTTGCATAATTGAATTGAAAATTGCATTTTTAGGAAGCATATCATCTATTGGAAATTGAAGTTAGGACATTGCATTGTATTCATATTCATTTATTTTACTTGTTGAGTCATAACATCACTAGTTTCACGACCACACCTTTTGAGTAAGCAAGGCCATTAAAATTAACACTATAATTTAAAATTGATTAGTAATGATTTTATTTTCTAGGGTGCACAAACTAGCTTAGGATTTAGTGCCTTGGAATAGGATTTTGTGAGTAAACTTCTCCAAGGCTATTAAATTAGCATATGTGTCTGACTAAGGGAGTGGAGAAATCCATTGTATAATCGGTAATATCAAGAGGCTCCACTTACACTAGAGTTAAATACGAGGTCATGTGAGGACGGTTGAAGCGATATTACCCCGATACCTTCTTAACATAAGAGATATTTTGGGGGATCTATTAGTATCTGGGGATCTTTCTAGTGCCCTTACCTTCATGAGAGGCAGTGCTTTCAAGGTTTTGGGATTTGCTACCCTGCCCATACAGTGGACCTGACTTACAACTGTTCACCTGTGAATCAGTGATATCATGATTTCTTAGTTTCTTGACTTAGGTGCCACATAGGTGACTTGCAGGGATTATTCTACATGTACCCTAGGTCAGATACGGGTCAGACAACACACAGTCTTTGTTGGAAATACTAGAACAACTGAGAGGGGGGGTGAATCAGTTGTTTATAAGCTTAAACAATTTTATGCCTTTTAAATAATTATTAAGATTTCTTCATGTGTCATCAACCAATCATACAGCATATGGACAGTAAGAGTAAAGATCATCAGTCAGACATAAAATACACACAGAGACATATTTTCACGAGGAAACCCATAAAGGGAGAAAACCTCTTCTTCTTCGAAATGATAGGCAGTCTTTTTCTGTTCTGTACATCATTTACAATTGAGCACCAACTCAATGTGAGGCTGCTACCT
>ML800747.1:324572-371331 GCA_009831015.1 Picea engelmannii
TTTGCACTTTGAAATCGCGATCCCCGATTCTCCAATGAATTTATCTCTCTCGCAGCTTCTACAGATCTGACGGTCCTGGTTCTTTCGGGAGATTTGGATGGGATCCAACGGTCACTGACTCTTCTTCCTTTTTCCTCTGTAAGATCTTGCTGTGCGCATTTTCTTCAAGGCTATTCCTCCTGAGCTTGTATCCTTCTTATCCTACTGTCTCTACTATTGCCATTAATGACAACAACCATCACTGCATTCTATCCACTGATTTTGCCAACAGTCTTTATGTAGGATTACCTCTCTGGGGGGATCTGACCGACTGGTTGTTAAGCCCACGAGGGCCCTTATAACTAATTATGATACCTCTGATCTTTAGCAGGTATTCTCAGTCCCCTCTTGGGTGAGGCATACCTACTTTAGGGAGGGTGTCCCTTTTCAACCACTTTATCCTATTTGTGTGCATATTGGTCGTTTGATTATTTTTGGTGTGCTCTTTGTTATTAGTAGACCTTTGAGATTTTAAAACTTGCTTTGAGTTTTCATTTTCATGGATAGTGGAGTCCTTGTGACTCCCTCCTTTACCGCTACCCCCTCCCCTCCCCCCCCCACCGATGTTCAATCATTTCATGGGGACGAATCCATCTGCTTTTCATAATGGTATGAATAATTATGACACTCAATCCATCCCTTGGGTCTCTAATAATTTTTCTGTTGATATGCCAAATGTGACTTCACCCTTTTCATCCTCTCCCTAGCCCACTTATATGAATCGTAGCATTGGATCTAGGGGCACCATGGCCCTGCCATCTACATCTTCATTTGATAGGAGACATGCCCCTCAACCAACTCTCATTATGGGAGGTTGGAACCTCCCTTCTCACGGATCCAGTCCTAGCTCCATTTTTTCAAGAGCCAGTACTCAAATGGGTGGTTATTCTACTTATTACACCCCATCCATATATCCTTCATCCACCATGCCAGTTCCTATGAACACTTTTCCCATGGTGGGTCTGCATATATCCTCGAGTATTTCACACAGGTGGAATCATTTTTATGGTTCGGGCTACCCTCTTCATGGAACCCCTTCACATAAGGGCAACATATATCCTCACTTGAATAATCCTTATCATACTTCCATCTCTTCGCATAATTCAATGATGATTCCCATACAAACATCTATGGATCAATCAGGAAGAGGATACTACCTTTCCGAATAGGGACAGGGTGTAAACCAAGACCCTTCCTAGCCTGCAATGTTTCAAAACCAATCTTTCCCGGGACCTTGGTCTCAAATGCCACAATTCACTACCACCACTAGTCCAGTCATTGTCAGTCATACTGGAGCTCCATCACCAACTACTGCTAGTCATGTTGGATATTGGTTGATGACCTCTGCAAGTCACGTTGAAGACCCACAACCAGTTGTTGCTATTCATAATGGGGGAATCACTCTAGTCGCCACGAGTCATATTGATATCACATCTCCAACCTTTGTACATCATGTGGGGGATGAAACTCCATCCTCTTCCTGTCATGCTGAGAGAATGTCGCCATCCATTGTAAATGAAACTGGGGGCATTCATACAATTGAGAAGACTAGACGTGTCAGACATAAGCCCAAATTCCTTTGCAGGAATTGTGAGGGAAATAAACTTACTCACTTGTGTCCTGCTACTGTCGGGATATCGGAAGTGTGGTACTCACTTGGAGGCCCTTCGGGTTCAGAGTCGTATGTGGTTTCCCCTCACTTTGTTTCTTATTTGGTTGATATAGTGGTCATGTTGATGCAATCTTCGGCTGACACCCCTCTTCCTTTAGTGGTTGATGCATATTTTGACTTTTTTGCCTCACATCATGTTCAACCAGTGGTCGTGTCGATGCAATCTTCGTCCAAAAACACTCTCATTTTTTAGAGTGATGCATCTCCAAGCATTATTCTCATGCATCCTATTCAACCAATGGTTGAAGAAGTGGTCGTACTGGTGAAATTTACGGTCAATCCAACCTTTCCCTTGGAAGATGATGCATCCTTCACCCATGTCATTAGAATATATAGTATTGCACCTTCTGAACAAGAGATAATTTTACTCTCCCCGAGTACTCTCCCTTCAAGTCCTGGAGAAGTTCCCTTTGATTGGGATGGTCTTGTGGGCTATCCAATGCCTCCTCCTATGTCCTTTCAAGTAAGAGACATTATCTGATATATCAAGGAGAAGGTAACCTCCTCTAAAACTTTATCCTCCTCGACTTGGAGAGCTTTGGGTCTTCCCAAGCTTTTGTCCACTATTCGTAAGATGTTGACCTTTCACAAAAGTCCAACACAGGATCCTTGGCCTCCCCCATGACATATCGCCTAGAAACCTTTCAACAAGTTTTATTTAAGCTCTTTTTTGACTCGTCTAAAAAAGAAAAAATATTTATCGGTGAATTTGTCCCTTTCACACTCGTTAAATTAGACTGGAAAGGTCGTGAGTCTTAGTTAAGATTTTTTCCAACTCATTTTCAAAAAGAAAAAAGATTGTCGAGTGAACTTGTCTCTTTCACACTCATAAATTGGATTTGAAAGGATGTCCATTTGGTACAAATTTATCCCTTTTTCAAACCAAGTAGACCAAGATTATGAAAAGTGACATTTTTTGGCATTAAGTTGTGATTGCATCTCATGCCCTTGCTTGCAATATTGAGCCTATTTTTGGTTATCGCTTTGCATTATAAACCGTTCGCCTCAACATTTTTGCATCCTCAACCAAGCATAGCCTCATTTATATCCTTTTCAACTTGACACCTTATACCCAGGAGGGAACATTCCCCTGAGTGTCCATCTCCTGCATGCACCTCCTTGCATTGAGAATAGGTATGTTCCACTGTTGGAACTAGTTTTTCTTACTTGTGACACTTGTTTCCTCCTCTGTATCATAGCATTCATTTGACTATGAAAAAACAAAAAAAGATAGGTAGGAAGGGAGTATTATCTTATATTGGCAACAATCGTGTCTCCTTTTAACAGAGAACAAAATTTTTGATTCCACTTGTCATCATAATTTTGGGTTTAGCATGGCCTTAGGAATATGATCTCGTTACAGAGAGTTTACTCCCTCGACTGGTTACTATTCCAATCCCTATGGAGAGTTTGATTGATGTCTCCTGCATCTCATGGTTTCATCATCGATTCTATGTTACCAGAGTCTTCCATATGTCTCATGCTCTTGTTTAAAGGATGTCTATCAACCTGTGTCGACCATTCCTTAGAAATCTTGACTTTGCATATCGGCCCTACCCTAAGTTCATCTCATAATAACATGAATGTGTAGTCCTATTGCACACCCTGGTCCTACTTTACTCATTGGTAGGTAACCTTGAACCCAACAGTCGGTATTTCATCATTGATCATTGACTGGGTTGTTTCCCTTATGTTCGACGGCAAGACATCTATTCACACATTGGGATTAGTGCAGTGTCTTGGATGCCATTAGCCTTATTGGTGGTTTCCTTGCCTTTGTCATCATTTTTCCTCATTGGCTGCTATTCAGAGGGTCTTTTTCATGTACCTCTTGCACTTGGCACACGTGAAAGACACACAGGGTCGTTGGTTTGTGAACATGTTCTTCGTCTGATTTCCTCCAAATCATCGAGCTCTTGCATTGTGTTGAATGATGAGATATGCCTTAATGCTCTCCTTTCAGTGGGTCTCCTTCCATCGATTTCATATCATCTATTCTGGAAACGAGACCTAGAGTCCTATGAGTACCTAGAAGCTTGTAGTCATTAGTGGAAGATTCTCTCGCCAACAACAATTGGGAATACATCAATCTCTCCTGATCGATGGATTCTTCAAGTGTTCAACCCCGAATCCTTTATTCACACTTGTAAGAATGTACTCGGTGCCTTGATACCTACTTTCATCATCGGTAGGTTGTCTCATGTTTGTTAATGGTATATCTCAATGATCGATAATCAAACGAAGTCTCATCATGTTCAACCTCAACTCCTTTATTCACATGATGTAGAATTGCACCTCTGGCAGATTGTGTAGAAGACTTCAAGATATCAGTATGTAGACACAACTTTCTTGAGTTGTTTCCACCTTTTCATTGGACCAGTACCTGTGTGAATTTAGTGATCATGGGAGATCATATTGTACTCCATTGTATACAGATATCTTCAGATTGATTTCGAGACTGGTTTTACTGGGCCTTGTTTGTGACTATGACAACCTTTGGCATGTAACCGCATTTGTATTTTCCTATTCATGTCCATGGATAGTTGTTTGGTATATTTTCACATGGATCTGCACTGTAATTCAAATTGGCAGCAATGTATGCAAAGTCGGTACATATTGTAATGAGCAACTAGTTCTTCCATATGGATCCCCATTACTCCACTTCTGGTTTTTTTATAATGTATTTTGGCCATCGCATATACTCCTCTGCTCTCACACATTAGGGGGCATCTGTTATAGAAAGCTTTTCCTCACCCCATGTAATGTTGCAGAGAAGGCCTCTTTCCATTTCCCTATGCATACTTGAAGTCCCCTTTTGCAAATCCCAGAGAAAAAAATACAATTTTTCCACGTATATGCACCTTGCCTACTATACAACATGCGTATACGCAGTTGCACCAGCCCGCGTACATTGGGAAATGTGCCCAAAAATGAAAAATGGTGTCGCGTTTCCATGTCACATCACGAGATCAGTGATCCTTGGCCTTACATATACTATAAACATTCTGACTTAGCCCTTTAGTTCCACTTGAAGGCTATAAATGGGCCAAATCCGAGCTATAGAAAAAAGGGAGAAAAAATTCAACTTTGAGAGAAAAGTTACTCTGGAGGAATTATTCACTTCACATTGAGTCAGCATCCCTTTATCCTTTAAGTTTGAACACATTGTTCATCCCCCAAGCTCTTCCCTTACTGATTGAGAACCTCACTGTCTCTCTTATATGAGCTTTCCTTAGGTGGAGGATTGAAGTGGTGGAGGCCCAGCTAGAAGGAACTTAGTTTCTCGGTTCTGAACCGTGCCGACACGGAAGTCTGTAACTTATTCACTTCTGCTGACTATATATTAATAGAAATACTCTTTTCTTGTCCAATTGATATGTTGCAAAAATTTGAATTATTATTCCATGGGTGTATTTGTTATGAATGTTTATGGATTATGCTATTGAATGTGCTAAAATCATATATTATCACCATATGATTGCGTTGCTTGGTTTTTGAGGACTAGTTACAGGTATATTTCTTTGGGTCAAGTGCTCAACGGTGGACTTCATCGAACGTCTGGATGAGGTAGGCCTTTTATCTTGTCTTTCTAGCATATTTGTTTATATAGCTTACTTGAGAATAGAGTTTATTTTTGCAATCATTTCCATCTGTTATGGTTTACCCCTAGCCATAGAGAGATTTTCCTCATAACACTACTCAACCCTGAGATCCGTTCCTAAGAGATACTCAAATAACAGTGATCCACAAATCCTTAGATGTTAATTTCACTCATAAACATACACTTATACCCGACCAGATTCGAGAATTAATATTGCTATGAATATTTGCAAAATATCATGTGCAAACACTTACTTATCCATAACTTCATTAACTAATAGATAAATTGTGAGAAATTGAGAGAAATAGAAACAACATGAAGAAGGCACATTACACAAGTTGATAAGGGAGTTCACCCATCTTGGGTTTCATCTCTAGGTCCACTCCCAATAGTGAGATTGCTCTTCATTAACCTCAAAATGATGAAATAATACAAAGATAGGCTTACAATTCAACTTCTGAAATCACCTTTCAGTTTTGCAACTCAAAAACAGAAACAGAACTTGCCACTAGATTCTACAGAAAATTCTTAAACTTTTAACTATAGACTCAGTTATACTTTTCTTAACAACAAAGGCTATAGAAGCACTTCCTTGATCGGCTACTCAAACTCAGAAATAAAGGTCAAATGTAGACTCCTCTCGAAATCATGCAAATTTTGAGTATAAATTCAACCACCTTTAGCTTTGTCTCTCGAGACTCTCCCTTTGGAACAACTTCCCAAGTCGCCCTCCAAACTATCTCAATTATCATGCTTGTGTATCATCCATCTCAATTTCCATCCCTATTTAAATAGGTGCAGCCGCCCAACCATCGACCGAGAATCTCAGAAAAACATAAATAAATACTTTCCCATTTGTATAACAAACCGTACCTTTTGGCACATTGGTAGGGCTATTGGACTATAATGGGGAGGTCATGAGATTAAACCTCATGAACCCCTCCCCTATATACACAACTATAAAAAATGTTGAATTTTTCGTACTGTAACCCTCCTTGGGCATTTCGGGAGTGCCACATGGCACCTCTTTACTAGACCATGTGGCACTCTTCCACTGGCTCGCTTCTTCCACAGTCACGGCCATGTCATATGTACATATTCTACATCATCACCTAACTATACTTTCCATGTCATCATATGGATGCCACGTGAAAATTTTAATTGGTCCAACTAGGTGATAAAAATGCCAAAACTAAGTGGCACATACCATCCTCTCATGTTGTCACGTCAGCATGTTGATGTCATCATGACATCACCATGTGCCCTGTCTATGGTATGGATGTCCATGTGGCAGCCCGTGGGCCTGTAACATGGTACCCCTTTTTGGCCTTTTTCCCTTGTTTAGTCGAAACTTCAAAGAGCAATATCTCCCTCATACGGCATCCATTTGAGGTGATTCACATGCCATTGGAAAGATCTTGTTGAGCCCTATGCAACTATGTCATCTATTTAATAATTTGAGACTATTTATTTTTTAGAGATCACAAATCCTCCTATATCAAAAAGAGCCCCCAATAACACAGATAAGGTCCCCAATTGCAATATTCCTCTCTTGCTTGTTGTGTATAATTACTCCTCCAGAATTGCTTTCCCTTCAATCTTGTGAGTGCATTGCTTTCTCCATTGTCAATGAACCAAAAGCCCATACCCACAAAGAAGTGCTGATGTTGAAGACATTTTAATTTTCCCTCATGCCCGCAAACCTATGTGTAACTCCACTAACAAATTCCCCAATTTTGTAGATGAGGCTCCCAATACCAATCTACCTCTCCTACTTGTTGCACAAACTTACTCCATTGGAATTTCTTCCCCATCAAGACTGTGAGTGCAATTCGCTCTTCACTATCAATGAACCAAAATCCCATATCCACGAAGAGGTGTTCACACTAAAGTGATTTTAATTTTCTGTCATGCCTAAACGGGCTACCACGAATATTACAATATGTAGCGAATATGATTTTGAAATAAGAAGTTAACTATATCAATGGAAAGCTCTCGAAAACGTAGGTTGTTTCAAAAAAATGGCACTAAAAATGGAGTCTAGTAGTTAAAGTCATTTCCCTTTTGAAGAAAAGCATAAAAGGGAGCCAAGGTGACATGTATCAAGTGGAGGTTGACCAACATGGTGATGGGTGCATAATGAGGTTGTTGAGAAAAAAAATTATCTTCCTTCTCTAACTTCCCCTATAAGCTCACTTTTATAAATAAATTACTTTTATGATGTATGTGACCCACTTTTATAAAATAAGTGAAATCACTTTTACAATGAAGTTACTTTAGAAAATATATGTTGCATGCAAAACATAACATAAAAAACATTTAAATTACTTTACAAGTAATTCATTTTTCTAATTTAAATGAAATTTGTTTTACAATAAAGTTATGTTATAACTAAAAGTTGCATGATCTTTTTCAAAAAACAACCTATTGAAAATAAAACTTGAAATCACGACCTCTAATTTATTAAAGTAATTTTTAACCAAGTGAGATCATGAAAAATATATAACAAATGTTAGGAAGAAGGGGGACTTCTTCTTCTTGTTTTACTCTTTGCTTCAAAGTGTGTGCTTACCCCAAAAACCCTTGTTTTTCCCTGCAAAAAATCTTCAACACAAATGAACACAAAAACAAGCAAATTTTTCAAGAAATAAATCCCAACACTTAGGGTTATATCTCAGTTAATCTACCTAGAAAAATCAAGTTTTCTCTATGATTTTGTTTGTTGAGATCACATAAGGTTCATAGCAAATAATATACATAAAAAAGAAAACACTTTCTACTTTGTTTCTAATTTACTGAGATCACACAAGATGCATGGAAAAAAACATAAATGGACTGGAAAGAGAACAAACTAGAAATAAAAATAGAAAAAAATGAACTGAAATATTAAAGCAATATGAAAGAGATAGTAAAAACCATAATGAAAATGTATACCTATGGATCTGATAAAAATTCCATATCTTGATAGAATGGAATATTTTCAGGTGAAATGAAAAGGGTGTCCAACTGAAAATAGTGTTTTGAATGCAGTGGAATGGTTCTTTCAACCCATAAATGCTACAAAATTAGTAAAATACAAAAGTATTTTGATACATACAACGATAAAGGTTTAAGATCACGATCAAAATTGAGAGTGGGTCTTCATAAGGGATATGATAACATATTCCATAAATAGAGCATATCCTCGTAGGTTGAACATCATAAGGAAACTAATCACACAAACATATCAAAGTTGGTACACCATTGTATTACATGGTTGAAACACTTAGAGAGGGAAATAGTCCATGACCCCAGCCAACACAACCACTTGAGGCAATATATTAATGCAAAAGGAAAATAATTTACATATGAGTTTCTCACAATCAATCATATGACCCTCCATGCTCTTTAAATAGATATCATGGACCAATTAGGTGCTAAATTGTGAATCAATATAGTTGTTAGTGTCGAGGAGAATATGAACTATGAGATCACTTTATGTCTAGAACATAATTATGATCGTTGATTAGATAATTACAATTCATACTAAAGAAACACACTTTACCTAAAGACACATTAGACCAAGTTGATCTTAAATAAATCCTTAATGGTTAAATATTCTAATAGTCCTCACCCTCATATGGACTCTACTACCACGTCCCCTCGATATCATCCATTAAGGGTCTAGAAGTTATATTAAGAAGAAATGGTTGAGTGCTAATGCCTTTGACTTTTCTATAATTGTGATGATATTTTTTCAAGGGGTACAATTACAAAGAAAATAAATTATTTCAAATTGATGTGTCCCAGCCTAAACACACTGAGGACATTTCCAAGGATAGATCTCCTAAAATAGAGATAGAGAAAACAACATCGTTTCCTCTAGATTACCCCATTCAAGAGTCACCTCGAGAGGAACCCCTAATCTCCCTCCATGCTTTATCTAGCCGTCCCACTCCTTAGGAATTGAATTTGCTTAGATACATTAAGAATAGAAAGTGATTGTTTTAATTGACAATGGTACTACTCACAATTTTATTCATAGGAAATTGGTTGAGGAAACCCATTGTTATGTCCATATAGTGCATAATTTTCAAATTATGATATCCAATTATGGCATGATGAAATGTGGTGGAAAGTGTGAAAATATGAGACTTCAACTAGGGGAATATCAACTCAAATCCAACATGTTCATTATTGAAATTAATGATTTTGATGAGTTACTTGGCATGGAATGGTTAGAAACAATGGGCCCAATTACCATGGACTTCCAAGACTTGTACATGAACTTTACTATTGAGGAGGCCTCTTAGGCCCTTGTAATAGTCATCACATATCATCAAACATAAGAAATTAAGTAAATATATATATATAATAAATGGATAAACGCATAAACGAATGATTAGTTGGAGTGGGCACAACTGCTCCAACTATCACTCTATTGTACAAATACTCATGTAGATGGAATAAAAACTCAGTTGGTTAACCTTCCCAAAAATACTTCTTGACTATCATCCATGTGTTCTTGATGTGCTTTCTCCAATGTAGTCTTTTCTTGACTACTTGGTTATAATATCTTGACTACAACACTTTGGTTCTATTGCCACATGACTTGAACCAGGATTGTTCATGGATGAAATCAATATTGAAGATTGTTCATGGATAAAATCCATATTGAATATGCTTGTTGGATATGGATATTGTGTGAGATATTTTATTATTCATGGTGTTCTTGGTGATGGTGATTGCGGAAATTTTTGTGCACAATTGTGTAGCATCATGAATGGTATTGTAGTTAGATTAGAGTGTTTCCATTCTCATCTCAGCCACCAGCTAAATATGGCTAGTGACATACCCCCTGGGGCTCAAGTCAAGCTCCTCGAAAATGATTAACTATCGTTGTAGGGAAAAGCTATCAAAGAAAGGTTGTTCTAGCATTATTTCCCAATTCAATGACATCCAAGTTGTCAACAACCCACCATGAGAAATCCACCCTAATTTACAGTTGATATTGAATAAGCATCAACAGGTGTTTGATACACAATATGGCTCACCCCCTTCATGAGGTGAGCATGATCATGGAATTTCATTGATTCCAAACATCCAACCACCTAATGTGCATCCTTATAGGAACCTTTTTGCACAAAAGAATGAAATTGAAAATATTTTCCAAGAATTATTGGAAGCAAGTGTTATTCATCCTAACACTAGCCCTTATTCGTCATCAGTGGTCATGGTATTGAAGAAAGAAGGAAATTCGTACAAGTGTCCATATTTCCATGCACTCAATAAGTGTACCATCAAAGGAAAATTTATCATCTCAGTTATTGATGATCTATTGGATGAGCTTCATGGTGCCAAGTATTTCACTAAATTGGACCGTTGCTTAGGATACCACCAAATTAGTATGAAGGAGATGAACATTCCTAACAAAACCTTCCACACTCATGAAGGCTATTACAAGTTTTTAGTGATGCCCTTTGGCCTTTGAAATGATTCATTCCCTTTTAAAATCCTCGTGAATAATATTTGTTGACCCTTCCTACATAATTTTGTGTTGGTCTTCTGTGACGATATCTTGATCTATAGAAAAACATGGTTATCCCATGTGGAGAATGGTGATGGATCCTTGCAACTTCGTAGAGACAACCAATTATTCCTTAAGTGTTCCAAATGTTCCTTTGGTGCTTCGGATGTAGAATACTTAGGTCACATTGTTAGTTAGGATAGGGTGCTAGTGGATCCTAAGAAAATTGAGGCTATGAATTATTGGCCATGCCCCAATACTTTGTAAAGATTATGGGGTTTCTTAGGGCTCGTAGGTTACTACCAAAATTTTGTAAAAATATATGGAGAAATTTCATCCCCTTCAACTTCCCTGCTCAATAAAATTTCCTTTGTATGGAATGAGGAAACCGAGCAGACCTTTTTCGCTTTAAAGGAAGTCATGTGTACTACCCTAGTCTTAGAAATGTCATATTTCAATTTGTCTTGGAATGTGATGCTTCTAGATGAGGCATTGGTTCCATACTGATACAAGAAGGGAATCCCTTTTCATTCACCAGTGAACAGTGATGTGACTGAAATTTGGGAAATTCCACTTATGAGAAAGAGATGATGGCTATTCTTCATGTTGTTGATATGTGGTTCTCATATTTCATTACAAGGTGGTTTCAAATAAAGACAAATTGACGCAGGAGCATCGAGAGCATGGCTACAGGTATGTTGAAAACCCAATATGAGGATGATGATGATGGTGATGCAGGGGGAATAAAGGTACATGTATGCATATTATGACAAAAAATTGGTTGATGAACCATGTACGAGAAAGAGTTTCCTAGTGAATCGATGGATACGATGACTAGCAACCCATGTATTTTGATGGATGGTGATTTTTTTATATGGACTTGTTAAATTTTGAATCTGTCAAGATTGAAACGACAACCTCATGAGAATATAAATATTCCCCTACATTTTTATAGAGGTGGTACTCCTCTGTTATTCTTTCAAATATTTTCTTTAAAATTTTTATATAAAAAATAATATAAATGACAAATGGTACTCCTCTGGATTATGTCAAATGAAAGAACCCAAATCTTTATCGCTCAAGAAAAAATTAAATTATTGAAAAATAAATTTATATGGAGAATTACTGAGAGATGGGCCAGGAACCTCAAACCTCACACATATTGAAAATGCATAAAATAACAAAACATCCTCACATCCATCACAACTTATATATTTTTATCACATTCAAAATAAAAGAAAATGGTCCAATCGCACAAGAGAACTTTGAAAGAGTATTACTTATTAAGATCAAAAAGAGAATTTCATAGGTCAATTTCAAATATCTTATACTCAAAAGCTCAGAGTTATAAAATACAATAAAAAATCGGCCACAAAATAGTTCTCTGGGATTTCTCAAAAATAATAAAGTCTGTTACAATCTCATAAATTTAAAGGCATTCATTCATAAATGGACTGGGATTGGGGCTCCCGTGGACCATAAAATATATACAAGAAGTATGAAGAAAAGAAAAGAATCTAGAGCGGAGCGCGAGCAGCAAGATTGTGATGGAGTCTCTCTCGTTATTTGTTGTTTTTTGTGCATCTTATGTTGTCCTTTGTTGTGGTCGGTTGGTTAGTTTCGACATTTCCCAACTGATTTTATTCGATTATCTTTAACAAATCTTGTTTTACCCATTATTCAATATAATCTTTCATTGGAGTGACATTAATCTCTTGTTTAATCCTTATATCAAAAAAAGTACTTTCCAACTCCCTCAAATCAAATAATATTTGATATAATGAATTTTCAATACACATTTTTTAATAACTAACCAACCAATTATCAATTTCATCTTCATTATATTCTTTAAACAAGCCTTTCAGTATTTCCACGTGCTCCTCAAACTTTTCCGCAGACAAGCCTTTCAGTATTTCCACGTGCTCCTCAAATTACTCCCTTGTAAGAAATGTAGATTTTAGAATCAAGGGTCTTGTACTTCTCTGGTGTTTCCAGCCAAATCAATTTCATTCAATTTCTGATATAAAGTCTCCCTTTTTGAAATTACTTCATTACATTCTTCAAGCAACTCCTTTAAAGTCTATATTTTCTTAATCAAGCATGCTTTAAGTTTCTTTACCCTGGCTTGAGAGCGAAAATTTTCTTCCTTTCTTTTCAACTCTATCATATTCATGATCTTCAGACTAAAAATAGTGAACTCATTCTTGTAAAAACCTTCATCATTCTCACAATCAGCGTCAAGATAATCTTTAAAAATTTGCAATATTGTGCCAAACGTCATAATATTATTACTGATATCTCAAGCTTCAAGGACAAGAGACATCCTCTTTTTGATATTTTCCTCAACAAATTTCCTTACTTCAACAAGTAGACTAGGTGTTCCTCTCAATTTAGAACTGGATTCAGGCTATCGAGATTCATCATGGGTTGAAAAAAATCAAGTGGTCTTGCAAAGATTGGGGGTGGCATCAAAGCATTTTCCAACTCTCTGACTTTGTTTTTCAATCCTTCATTTTCTGCTTCCATGTCATCAATTGATATATCTAGGGCATTCCTAATGACCATATGGATTTTTAAAAGTTTGGATGTTGGAACCCCTCTCAAATCCATTGTTGAATCTTTGACCATTTTCTCCTCTTACATTTACATGTTCATATCTATGCCACCATTTTTAGCTTTGATAAAATTCTTGGCTTCCTGGACTTTGAAAATTGCTTCCACAGTTTAAGCATTTGATTGAAAGTAGGTGGCCCCAAAAAAATCTACGAGAGCCCATTCATTTTGATAATCCTTTAGTCTTTCTCAAAGTTATTAGTACACCACATTACTAAATCCTTTGTGTCAAATACTTCTGGAATAGTGCCTACGCTCAGACTATCCCAGACGTCCAAACGAGATTATCATTCATTTCTAAAGAATATTTCTTATAGACTTTGGACCAATGATTTTCCAAATTTTTCCGTGCAAATGTGTTCATCGTGTCTCCAAAGAAGCTCTCTCTTCCTTTCACCATCTTCTTCTATGATTATGGTAGTATGCAAAAGATTCCTATGATTATGGAATAATATTTTCCCTCTTTGAATTAATATTGAAGATTTTTCTTCCAAGGGAGAAGTTGGATGAATTAAATTCGAATTTATGAGGTTAACATCCAAGAACTTGCTATATTAATAGTCCTGATATATTAACTTAGCATGAGTTGTGCATTAAAAGTTTCTTTGGTTACCGTGACACCAGAAAAAAGCTTTTGGCCGAGTGGAAGAATGAATATTGAGATTTTGAAATATGTAATTTTTTGAAATATGTAATCTTTGTCTTCGTTGAAAGAATGAATAATATAAAAAAAGTTTATTCAGCTAACGGAGAAATAGAAAAGAGGTGGGGTAAAAACAAGAATCTCCACTTCAGCCACTTCCGCTGTCGGAAAGGATTTTTGAAAAAGAAGTAAGTATTGGAAATCGGCGGACGAAGGAAAGGTGATATTTAAAAGAGAACAAGGAAACTCTGTTTCAGCTGTAGAAATCGGCAAACTGAGAAATTCTTATAGAATGAAAAGTAATTAGACTTCTTGCGATTCGGCTGCTTTGAAGGAAAAACAAGTATTTTGGGAGATGAAAATTTTTCTAAGTATGGTACATTGAAAACAAAGTGTTAAGAGATAATTTTAGGGTCAACGAGGCTTCAACAATGTTATGAGTTGCTTGGTGAGGATGTCCTTACAAGATGGTGTAGTGAGGAGGAGACTGTGAATTGTGATAGTGCTATAAAGGATGGTTGCGATGGAATAGACTCCAGGACCTAGGTGAAGAATAAAACCCAGTGACCCATATGAGCTTAAAGCGACTGTTGGAGCATAGTGTTCTAGGCATGAGGTATATATATATTTTTAATTATTTTTACAACTCCTCAAGATCAACAGAGATAAGCTTCTTTTTGCATGAGCTTAAAATTATATGCAATCTATCCATATTACCAACAAGAAGCAACTCACAATACACATAGATTATTTATAATAAAGAAGATTCGGTAGAATGAGTGATCAATTTGATTTGAAGTTTGAAGCACTTTGGTAAGAAGGGTAAAGGCATTTCTTGAAGAATCGATGGGATAATACATGTTGAGTGGTTGTCTCACATCAGACTTGATTGTAAAATACACATTGAATTGTATGGTCTCACTATCATGAAAATATGTAATATAGAAAGTGCAAGACATGGTCAAGTTCAAAGTCTATTGATGTAAAAGAATCATGTAACTATCATGAAAATATGTAATATAGAAAGTGCAAGAATGGTCTTCAAGTCATGGTCAAGTTCAAAGTCTATTGATGTAAAAGAATCATGTAAGTATGTTTGAGGATGAGCAGTCAAAGTTGAGAATATTTAAAAGTTAAGTCAAAAGTTAGTGAAAGTCACATAAGTTAAACAAAAAGCTTAGAATTTTGAAAAAGTCATCTTTGTGTAATTGAAGGGTGATCGTGCATGATCAGTGTCACTGACACCCAGTCTCCAGACAAATGATGTCAAGTCATAAGTTGAAGTCAAAATGAGAGTATGGAGTCAAAGGAAAGTTTGAATGAAGATAAGGTCATTGGAATTGTAAATGTTTAAGTAAGTCATGTCAATGGTGCGTCAATTAAATTTTCCAAATCAAGATCATATGTGTCTTGTTGTTTTTTGTGCAACTCAACAAGAAACATATTTTGTAAACATGTAATTGCAAAATATTGCAGGTGTCTTGTTGGATGGAGACGTCCCTCCTACAAGAAACAATTTTATGCAGGTATGAATATTCAAAATCATGCAAGAAGATGTAGACTCTAGGATAGAAGAAGATGATAGCAAAAAGAAGAGTAATGAATAATGAAGATGATGTTGATTCCATGACAAAGAGATGCAAGAAAAAAGAATATCGATGTAGACTTCAAGAGAAAAGAGATTGTGGCAGAACCCTACAACAAGAAATTTGTAACAGAAAGAAGAACAACTTCTAGCTGCAGTTGGGTATAAGTTGTTGAGACAACTCCACATTTGCAAATGTGGGTAGAGTTGTCTAGAGAAAGGAGCAGGTGAAACTCTTGAGAGAAAGTGCACAAGCCTACAGTTATGGAAGTTAAAGAGCAGAGGAAGCTCAAAAGGTTCTAGCAAAAGGAACCAAGAATACCAAAAGGCCAAGTTCAGGAGAGGAGCTTGGTGAGGTATTGTGTAGCAGGGTGAAACAAACTTGTTACTCCAGAGGCCATTTACAGCTCATAGTGAGCATGAAGAAGCTCACAGAGGAAGAGATGAGAATGACTGTGGATAGTTAGGTAAAGGGTTTAGAAGGAATCCACAACAAAGAGAAAGAAGACATAGACTCCAATGACAAGGAAAGTTGAAATATAAGGACTCTTATGCGTGAAAAAAGAAGAAGCAAGAGGCGAAAGGAAAAGGAAAAAACAAGGATGCAAGGAAGGAAAAAGAAAGAAGCAACATACAACATACACAACAAAGGGTCAAAAGTGAAGTAACGGAAGAGTGAAGAACAAAGAAGTAAACAAAGCAAGGTATAAATAAAATCATTTTGTGATTTGAGATGTAGATACAATAAATCCATCAGGTATGACATCCCTAAGAAGTTAATGGTCCTTTATAATGTATTAATGATGGTATTGGTCTTATAGTTAGATTGGCTTGAGTGGAAATGAAATTGTATGTACCTGATGTAAACCTAATGAGGCATGTATTTCTCATAATTTGTTAAGTTTGTGGTACTCTAAAAACTACTTTGTAATGTATGTTTTGTGGTCACTTGAAACCACTGATGTAGTCATGAGAGAGAATTTCCTCAATTGTGAGTAGAACCATCAATTTGAGGCAGACCACATCTGACATAAACATTGATATGAGGCAGTTAGTGGGATTTCAAGTCATGAAAAAGGGACTTGAGTAAGTTGAGCATGAAAAGGAGATTGCAAGTCATGAAAAAGGGGCTTGCATGGTAAACTATGAAACATAAGGTTGCGAGATGACAAGGAACTCATAGATATGAGTCCATAAAGAGTTTTGTTCCTTGGGAGTCTGATGCAAGAGCATTAAGAGGATGGTTACGGGTATGTTGAAAACCCAAGAGGAGGATGATAATGATGGCGATGCAGAGGGAATAAAGGTATATGTATGCAGATCATGATGGAAAAATGGTTGATGAACCATGTACGAGAAAGAGTTTCCTAGTGAATCGACGGATACATCGGCTGGAGAGCCATGTGTTCTAGAAGATGGTTATTTTTTTCATATGGACTTCAACAATGTTTATGTTTGCAGATGCAAGAGGAAGAAGACCAAAGATGAAGAAGGAAGATACCAAATATCGTGGAAGACCAAAGACGAAGATAAAGGAAAAGGACCTAGAGATGGAAAAGGGACCAATTTAATGAAGATTTCTCATTAAGAAGGGAACATGAAGGAACAAATGATGAAAATTGTAATTATGTAGACTAATTCTAGAAAGTCTATGTGAGAGTGAGAGATGAAGAGAAATGAGAGATATTAGGGATATGAAGTTTTGTTGAGAGATTCATGAAGATTTGTTGAGAGATTTAAGGAGATATTGTGGAAAGAGTTGTGGAGATGGTTTGAACCAACCATCTAATTATGTAATAGTTTGAAAGTTAAGATTTATGTGGTGGGAATTTTGTTCAGAATTGTTCGAAAGAACCACAGTATTCATTATTGTATGTCGACGTTTCGAATCCACAACAGGATCCATCTTCAGGACATAAAACAATGAATATTGTGGTTATAAAAGAGACCATTTGTACAAAAATTAATAGACAATAACGACTTGATAATAAATTTCCCCTTTGGGGGAAGAAGAGCATATTTCACATCCCTTGCTTTGCATATAACAGAGTATGTGTGTTTTTATTTCCATTGCATTCTGATGTCATCACAAAAAATCTTAGTTTGAAGTATTTTCTAGAATATAGGTTCTCATCACCTAAGAAACACGAGTGGGTTACTAAGATGCATGGGTATGATTATGAGATCATATATAAGAAAGGAAAAGAGAATGTAGTATTTGATGCTTTGTCTAGGAAATATGAGGACGAAGGATCTCTCTTTGTTCTATTCTTATCTATACCTGATTGGATTGTCGAAGCACGCCAAGAATGGTTTGAAAATGACAGGGTGGTTTAACTCATCAATGGGATTTAGGAGGGCCCTAATCCCCCTAAAGGATATACTTGACAACATGATACCTTGTAGTATAAAGTGTTGGTCACCATTTCAGTCAACAATTATTAACCCACAAAACATTGCCAAACTTCCCCTCATTTTATATTGTTTTCATAATCTCGTTGAACTGCAATAACTGGTGAAATTGACCAAATGCAAAATTATCATGCCTCTTGATCTATCACTAAATATGGCTCATTTTCTCACTCCTTACTATTCACTTTTTCGAGATATATTTATGCATATCTTTATAAATGTTATATCACCTTTTCTAGTTATGATTTTGACAGTAATTCATGCTATACCAAAAGAAAGATATATTATTATACAATGTTTTCCATGTTCACTTCCTAACACTATACGCCAAGCATGCTCATGTAAGCCAAATTTCATATGTAACTCTTCATCGATAAAGGAAATGTATAACAATGTGGAAAACAAATGTTAACATAAGCATGGTTTCTATTCTATTATCGAGCTTCATAGTGATATGAAACTTCTATTTCAATGCACATTGCCTTCGTTATGGAGTCAAAACAATGGGGTTGTTATTGTTGTTGCTGTCCATTGGTTTTTGGCTCCACTTGCGATTATGAGTTGTTAAATACATATGAAAGTATTTGTAACTTGACAACTTCCAATATACTTGATGGCTACTATTTAATTGCCTCATTCGCATAGGCAACAATTGGTCAATGAGTATTTTGTGCATGAATCCTTCCTCATTTATGGGGAACCTACCAAGTACTTTTGTTTTTTGAAAAACGCATGCATGGCCATCACAAAGCAATGAGTTTTCAAATGGTGATTATTGCATCCCAGAAGAATGGCAATTGTTCATGAGGCTTACACAAAAATTCCATAAGGATATCAAGGAAACTTTTGGGAGATAAACCTTTGTTAAAGACTTGCTTTTGGCTAAGCAACCTTCAAAACTAGATCTTCGATATGTTATACTTGTTAAATGCGAAAATCAACAAGTATCTAATTATGTAGCTAACACGAAATAAACAAGATCAATGACAATAACATAAACACTAATATAACACAAAGATTTACGTGGTAAAATCCTTCTTGTAAGGGAAACCTCCACAAGGAAATGATAATCGGTCTTTGATTATTGTTCAAGGGAGATGAATACAACAACCATCAAGTTCAAGCTTCCAAATGGTACAGACAACCATTCAACCTTACACTCAAATCCACACACTTCCTCTCATTCGACCATGTCTCTATATGTTCTTACATCAATATGGAACAAAATTCATTTGGTTACAAAACTATTTCTCCAATTTAGTGTGTACATACCAAATTGGTAGATTTGATTGAACAAACTACTACAAAATAGGATCCATGAAATATGCCCATATCCACCAAATTTAGGAAATTGGTTGGCATATTCAACAATATCCACCTTGAAAACAATTTACATGATCTATCATGCCCAATTTCTTCATCACCTCTTTTGCAAGCCAAGAGAAGCTAAGCAACATCGTAGCTTCTCTAAAAGTACTAGTTTTGTGAACATTTCTACGCAGTTCTCTTTTGTATGAAATTTTTCAAGGAAAACTCCACCTTCATCGATGATCTGTCTTACAAAATGATACTTAATAGGAATATGTTTAGTTTTACTTTGGAAGGCTGGATTTTTAGCCAAGTGAATAACACTTTGACTATCACAAAGTAGCTTTACTTTGTCCTGCATCCTTCCAAACTCACCAAACAAACCTTTTAACCAAACCGCCTCTTTGCAAGCATGTGAAGCAGCTATGTATTCTGCTTCTGTAATGGATAAAGCAACAATGTTTTGTAGCTTTGACATCTAGCTAATAGGTCCACCTGCAAGAGTAAAGACATATCCTGAATTTGACCTTATCTTGTCCAAATCACCTGCAAAATCAAAATCAACATATCCACAAACTAACTCAGAACCACCATTATAGGTGATACAGTAATCACTCAATGTGCCCCTCAGATACCGAAGCATCCATTTCACTGTTTCCCAGTGCTCTTTACCTGGATTTTCCATATATCTGTTGATAACCCCAACTGCATGTGAAATGTCTGGTATTGAACTAACCATCGCATACATTAAACTTCCTACTACATTAGCATATGGTATTCGAGACATATGTTCCTTTTCTTCTTTTGTACTAGGACACAAACTTGAAGAAATCTTAAAATGGGAAGCAAAAGGGACAAAAATTGGTTTCGCACTATTCATTCCAAACCTCAAAAGTATTTTCTCGACATACTTCTGTTGTGACAACCAAAGCTTACCATTCCTCCTGTCTCTGAATATGTCCATGCCCAAAATCTGCTTTGTTGCTCCTAGATCTTTCATATCAAATGTCCTAGCCATTTGAGCCTTTAAACTGTTGATATCGGTTATAATTTTGCTTGCTAAAATCATATCGTCAACATACAATACTAAGATAATGAATATGTCATTATTCAATTTCTTAAAGTAAACACAATGATCATACTCACTCCTTGTATAATTATGGCTCATCATGAAAGAGTCAAATTTCTTGTACCATTGTCTGGGCGATTGCCTCAGACCATACAATGATTTGTTGAGCCTGTAAACAAATTTCTTGTTGCGATTCTGAACGAACCCTTCAGGTTGTTCCATGTAAATTTCATCATCCAAATATCCATGTAAGAAAGAAGTCTTAAAATCTAGCTACTCCAACTCCAAATCAAGTGACACAACTAATGCTAACACAATTCGAATTGAAACAATCTTAACAACTAGTGAAAAAATATCATGAAAGTCAATACCTTCTTTCTGAGAATATCCTTTCGCAACCAGCCTTAGTTTGTACCTCTCTACCTTATCATCAACACCCTTCTTCAGCTTGTAGACCCACTTGCAACCTACAGTTTCCCTGTCTCTTGGAAATTCTACCAAGTCCCATGTAGCATTCTTTGCTAAAGCATTCATTTCATCCTTCATTGCTTCTTTCCAGTTTTGACTGTTAGAACCCTCCAGAGATCCCGATAGCATGAAGGTTCATCATCATTAATATTTAAAGAAACTGATGAAATAAAATCATTATACCTTCTTGGAGGAACTCTAACCCATGTAGACCTCCTTAGGGAAGTTTGTGGCTCATCCACAATCTGTTAATTGTCATTATCATCCATGTTTTCCTCTGCAAGAACCTCTTCATGAACATCTTCAGAAACTTGTTCATGTTCACTCTCTTATGTAGTTGAATGAGTTTCAAACTGAATCTTTTGATACCTAGGTACTTCTACATGTTTCATTTGAACATCTACATCTGATTTGATGAGAGACGATTCATCAAATATTACATCTTTGTTAATGATGATCTTGTGGGCAGTAGGATCCCACAACTTATACCCCTTAATACCATCACCATATCCAACAAAGATAATCCTTTTTTATTTTAGATCTAATTTAGAGCATTGATGTTTCAGAATTAGAGCATAGGCTTCACAACGAAAAAATTTAAGATTAGAATAATTACAAGGGTGACCTATCCATGCCTCTTCAGGAATATTGCACTCTATTTTTGTTGATGGTGATCGATTCACCAGATAAAAAGTTGTAGATATTGCTTCTGCCCACAGCTCCTGTTGCAAGTTGGAGTTACTAAGCATACTCCTTGCTCTCTCTAGAAGATTCATGTTCATGTGTTCAACAACTCTATTTTATTAAGGAGTATAAGCAATAGTTTTATGCCTATCAATCCCAAACTCCTTGCAATAGTTCTCAAATTACATTAACGTAAATTCACCACCATTATCGTTTATTAAACATTTAATGGACCTACCAGTGCTCTTTTCCACTAAATCTCTAAACTGCTTGAAAACAGTAAATACATCAGCCTTTCTTTTCAACATATAGATCCACACCTTCCTAGAGAAATCATCTATAAAAGTAACAAAGTATGATGATCCTCCATATGAAATGGTAGGGGATGGTCCCCAAACATCAGAATGGATATAATCAAGGATTCCCTCACTGGTGTGTCTTCCGGTTTTAAATCTTTGCCTATTTTATTTTCCATAAATACAGTGCTTGTAGAAATCTAACTTTAAAGACTTTAGACTAGGAAGTAACTTGTGATAAGATAATACCTTCAATCCGCTTTCGTTCATATGGCCCAACCGTTGATGCCACAGTCGAACATAATCATTGTCATTCTCGGATACAGTTGTTGCATGATCTGACTCGGTTCTTCCTTCTAACATAAATAGGTTTCCAACCCTCTTTGCTTTCATAACCTGTATGATTCCTTTATAGACCTTCATAACTCCACCTTGAACAATACTTTTATATCCTCCAATATCTAAGACTCCCAAATAGATTAAGTTCTTCCTAAGCTCGGGTACATGTCTCACATCATTTAGTATCTTAATAGATCGATCAAACATCTTAATTCGAATGCTATCAATTCCCACAACTTTACATGATATATCATTTCCCATGTAAACAATTCCATCATCTATAGACTGGTAAGTAATAAACCAGTGTCTATGAAGACACATGTGATTTGAAGCACCAGAATCTAATAACCATTGTTGATCATAACATGAAACAATACCAATTGTTAAAAATTCATCAGCCATACATGAACTTGTTGTTGAACCTGTTTCAGTTGCGTTTTCTTCCTTCGTCTCCTTTGGAAGGTCTTCTTTGGAGGCGTGTTGTCGCTTCCAACAATCCTTTGCCAGGTGTCCATATTTGCCACAAAACCAACACTTAAGATTGCTCTTCTTTCCCTTCGACTTTGACCGAGATAAATCCCTCTAAAGATGTCCTCTTTCTTTAGGTCTTCCTCTGACCACCATCGCCTCAGATGTAGAGGTTTCTAAATTGGATTTCTTCCTTGTTTCCTAAGACAGTAAAGCTCCAACAATAACATCAAACTCAATAATTTCTGTTGAGATGAAACTAATAGAGGTAACAAAGTGACCCCATGACTCGGGCAAAGAACACAATAAAGCAA
The DNA here is from genome assembly GCA_009831015.1 of Picea engelmannii. NCBI lineage: Eukaryota > Viridiplantae > Streptophyta > Pinopsida > Pinales > Pinaceae > Picea > Picea engelmannii. The sequence continues at coordinate 347,590 of ML800747.1, forward strand.
TCGCCTTGTCTTCAGATTCAAATTTCACTCCCATGCTAGTCAACTGGACTAAAAGAGTATTAAAAGTATTTAAATGATCAGCTATTTTCGTACCTTCCTTCATGCGCAAATTGTACAATTGTCTTTTCAAGAAGATCATGTTCGTCAAGGATTTCATCATATACAAGCTTTCCAGCTTCGTCCACAAATCGGTTGTTGTCTTCTCCATAACAATGTTGAACAGAACATCATCGACCAAACACAGACATATGGCACTTAGTGCTTTCGCATCGATCTCTTCCCACTCTTCATCTGAAATGGTCATGGGTTTCTTTGATTTTCCAAAAATATCCTTCACCACGCCTTGTTTCACGAGAAGATCGTGCATCTTGACCTTCTAGATCTCAAAACTGTTCCTGCCATTGAACTTCTCAATTTCAAACTTAGCACTCTAAGTTTTCGCCATTTAGTCGTCTTTATTCTTCTTGGCCTCTATCATCTTCACTCTTGTTAATACGCCCCTTCACGTCCTTGGGCAGCAGGCACCACATAAGTCGGTGCTCCCTTTGATATTAGAGACAAGCGCTGGTTGCAAAAAACCTGAATTTCACAAGTGCTCCCTTGAAATCGACGCTCCCTTCACTAGGGGAGCCCAACACTAATTTGAAAGCAACGCTCCCTATACCAAGAGATCGACACTTCCTTAAATAGGGATGCTCAACGCTGATCTAAACAATGACACTCCCTTAAAATAGGTAGCCCAGCGCTGAAGTAGAAAACGATGCTCCCTTTATTCGGATTGACCAACACCTCTAAAGTCGACGCTCACGTAGATGATGGTATCGCTGCTTATACCAACTCAGATCTGATACCAATTGTTAGACTTGTTAAATGCATAAATCAACAAGTATCTAATTATGCAGCTGAAACGAAATAAACAAGATCAATGACAATAACATACACACTGATATAACACAAAGATTTACGTGGTAAAAGCCTTCTTGTAAGGGAAACCTCCACAGGGCAATGATAATCGGTCTTTGATTATTGTTCAAGGGAGATGAATACAACAGCCATCAAGTTCAAGCTTCCAAATGGTACAGACAAATATTTGACCTTACACTCAAATCCACACACTTCCTCTCATTCGACCATGCCTCTATATGGGCTTACTTCAATATGGAACAAACTTCATTTGGTTACAAAATTGTTTATCCAATTTAGTGACTACATACCAAATTGGTAGATTTGATTGAACAAACTACTACAAAATAGCATCCATGAAATCTGCCCATATCCACCAAATTTAGGAAATTGGTTGTCATATTCAACAAGATATGCATACCCATGGGCTGAGGAGACTTTGATTGAAGAGAAGATTGTTGGTGGGAACATGATTGTCAAACTCAACATCATAATTTGGATCATGCTAGAAAGAAAAATCACACGTTTGCAAGGCATGTAATCCATCTCCAGCACATGTCCTGATGGTAACAATGCTTGAGCTAGGAAACAATGCTTGAGCTAGGAAGGATGGTGTATTCATCAAATAATCTTATTCTCAAATACCCATATCACTATTACTATAGCTCGTGATTTTGTAGTCCGACAGAGATGATATTCAAATCAAATTTTTTCAACTGGTGGCTTCCGCAGTCTAAGTCAAGGCATGCACAGGTAATGAAAGAATTGGAGCTTATGGGAATGAATGGTACATTGCAAATCCTTGGAAAGCTAATGATCTTAACAGGGACCGGTGGTACTCCAATCGAATTAAAGACCGTTTGAAAAATCTGTCTTTTTCTATACCTCCACCAAAGGAAAATGAGTCGGTTATCCAGGTCAAGGAAGTGTTCAATCAAACCCAAAATGACTACATTCGAAACAGATTCTCATATTTAAATGCATGGTCAAGAGAGACCCACGGTTTCTTCTTCCTCGCCTTGTTCATACATGTGCTCTACATGGAGTACATTTCAACGAAGCCATTTTGTGCCAAATCAATTATCTTTTAATCAAGTTGGTTCCAGTTTGACACCAGTAGCAACTGGCTCTCCAAATGTTAACCTTTCGTGGTAGTTAACGCTCCAAAGAACATGGGAAAATCTAATCGGTGGGGGCAAGAGAGTGATCTGAAGAATGAATCAAGCAGTCCAGAGATGTTTCAGAGATGTGTGATCTTACTTCTCACAAAGTCATCATTGACAGAGATATAGTATGTATGGAACAACCAAAAGGGTTGATTCAAGATCGTAATGGTAAATTTGTTTGCATGCTAGATAATTTATTGTATGGCCTATTGGTACCCAGACAAATATATAAGAGGTTTGAATCCTTCATAGTGAATCAGAATCTTTGAAAGGGTAGAAATGACTATACGGTTTATAGTACATTCATAGTCTTGATATTCTTTGCTCATGATATGCTCGATGCAAGCCAAGCATGGATAAAATCAATAAGAAAATGACTCAGATGGACAAGACAATTCAGATGAGGGATCAGGAGCAGCAAAACAAATTAAGGGCATGGAAATATACATAGATGGTAATGGTAAGTTGTGGTTGGAGTTCCATATAAACATTGTAAAACCAGTTTGTATCCCTCTTGCTTTCCATTATAAATTTTATTCAAGTATAGGCTTTCTATAAAGAAGAAAAGGAAAGGTTATGTCTAGAAACAGATTCTCATATTTAAATGCATGGTCGAGAGAGACCCACGGTTACTTCTTCCTCGCCTTGTTCATACATGTGCTCTACATGGAGTACATTTCAACGAAGCCTTTTTTGTGCCAAATCAATTATCTTTTAATCAAGTTGGTTCCAGTCACCAGTAGCAATTGGCTCTCCAAATGTCAACCTTTCATGGCAGTTAACGCTCCAAAGAACATGGGAAAATCTAATTGGTGGGGGCAAGAGAGTGATCAGAAGAATGAATCAAGCAGTCCAGAGATGCCACCACCTTGTGATATTTTTCTCGATGACTCTTCCCGGGGAGCTATCCAGCACTAAGGATCACATCACACCTTTAGTGAAGTCATACCCTCAACCGGAGACAATAAGGTGGCTTAGGGAATGTGTTCAACAAAACCGTTCTCTGTTCATACAAAACCGTTCTTTGCATCTTATTGGAGATGCGTTGAGGATGCTTAAGATATCAACCAACTTCAAATGGACATTTGTTAATCATTCCTAGGTTTCATTAAGTGGCATCTTATGCACGGAAAGGTGAGTTATTGAATACCAGGAATTGTTGTATAATACCCTTAAGCTATCATAAAATGATCTGGTCGAATATGTAAGAGAAAACCATGACAAGAAGCTCAAGTGCATGTTTCAAAAGCACCAACAATTCGAGTGCTGGACAAAGTCTTACAATACTCCTGAACTTAGTGAAGAAAACTCATATCAATATTGGAATTTCTAGTGATAAAAATATGGAGAACTATCCATCTGCTCAGAAAAACTTATAGAAAGATAGCCATCGGAAATCTGAGGAAGCTCAAAAATAAGAAGTTATAGATCATCATCCCAGAGGCAGCGAGAGAGAACTGTCGTTGAGGAGTGCACGAGTTTACATGAAAAGATGAGGGAGCATGAAGAAAATTATGAATTTAACGATGAAAGTATTCTATGAAGAAGTCACCAATGTAAATCGAGCGCCTCATGGAACCAGACGATCTAAAATAGAAATGTTGAATTCAAGAAGAGACACTCCAGCTATCCAAGACAGAAATTGACATGTGCATAAGGGCGTGCAATAACTAGATTTTCTTAAATAAATTTTATTCCATATTATTTTATGGAGGCAGTTCTGACCTGTATAAGCTTCACTCTGTTAATTAAAACATCTCTAACTACTGAAACCATCCATCAAATATAAAAATAACTACTGAAACCATCCATCAAATATAAAATAAACAACAGATAACCCGCCAATAAAAGGAGGAAATTTTTTTCACGAGAGGTATGAAAATAGTTGAGTGAGTTACATTATTTTTAATCATTCATCCTCCATTTATTTTCATTCAGGTATTTGATGATTTGTTGATAGCAGGGGCTTCTTGAAAAATGGCAGAAGAAATAAAGTAAGGTTGATTTTTAATGGTGTTCTCAAGGTAATGGTCTATTTGCTAAGTTTGTTGGGCAGAAAGTCTGAAATATTTCAGTACTAATCAGTTTTTTTGTATGCAGATAGCAACCTTGAACTTCACAGTCATTGTTTTGTTCAATGTCCAACCTAGTTCTTGTTTTTCTTCTTTCTATACTTGACTATTCTATGTATGATGCTAAATTCCATATAAAATAGTTAGAGTCACGTTTGGTCTGAATTCTTTCAAGGATTAAAAAAATAAAAAAATATATGAAATTATGTGGAGTTTCAAATAAATAAAAAATCAAATTTTACAATTGGAATTCTTTTTTTTCTACTTTATTTATTTTGATATAATATTTTAAAAAAATGCAAAATACCAAAACAATGTTAATTTATTTCTCTTCTTTAAATTAATTTCATTACATATAATCTTTTTCTTTCTTTTATTTATTATTTTAACCTTTTACTCATTGTAATATTTAAAAAAAAACAAAAAAAATCCATTTCATTTATTTCACTATAGCATTTCTTTAAAAAATTAAACATAAAAAAAAATCAATTTACTTCATTATTTTAAATTAGTTTTAATTATTTCTTTTTTCTCTTATTAATTTAACATTTTTGTTAATTACAACATTTAAAAGAAATAAATATTTCAATTTATTTTACTTTGGGGTTTTTCTTAGAATCACTAATTAATTAATTTTTAGTTTGTTTATTTTCTTAAGTTATAGGGTCTAATGTGCTTTATTTTATGGGCTTAAAACTTAGGATAACATTTTGGTCTCTTCCCACCTAGCCTCAAGGAAGGTTGAGATGTTGGTATTAAAACCTTATAGTTTTGACATCAACATAAATGATGCATCTTTCTAGTGAAAAAGTATGATTTAAAATAAAAGTTGTTATAGGAGCTACATTCATCTCCAATCATGGGTCATTTTTTCTTTCACAAAACCTATGCATATGTTAAGCATTCTCTCTTTTGGGAAGGAATGAAAAAAGACATCTAAAATTTTGTAGCCTCGTGTGAAACCTATCAAAAGAACAAGGGGCATACTGTGAAAAATCCAAGGGAATTGCAACCTCTACCAACAACCTCCACTATATGGACTAACATTTCTATGGATTTTATAGTGGACCTCCTGACAACTAGCAATAAATTGGTCATTATGGTGGTAGTAAACCTCCTTTCTAAAAATGCTCACTTTTGTACCCTGCCACACCCATTTAAACCCTCCTTAGTTGCTCAAGTTTTCATGAATCAAATTTTAAGTTACATGGTATACCCACTTCCATTGTGTCAGAATATGACCTCACATTCACTACAAATTTTGTGTAAGAGTTGTTTAAACTCTATCATGGCACTCAATTGAACATGATTACAACTCATCACCCTCGAATGGATGGTCAAACAAAAGTAGTCAACAAATGATGGGAAACATATTTGAGATGCTTTGCTTAAGAAAGGAAACACCAATGGGAGTAACAACTACTCGCTAAATGGTGGTACACTTACCACTTATCATGTAGCTACCAAAATGATGCCATATGAAGTTATATATGGCCAAAAAAAACCTTAAGTATCTTCCTATTTATTAGGTCCATCCAAGGTTAAATAAATATATCGTATGATTCACACTAGAGAGGTCATTCTACACACACTCAAGGACAATCTGGTGATGGCTCAAAACCATATGAAGCAATAGGTTGATCAACATCACTCTGAGTGTTATTTTGTATAAGGAGATCAAGTGTTTCTTCACCTTCAACCTTATAAGAAGACCTCTCTCAAAGAAAAAGTCCACCAGAAACTCATGCCAAAATTATATGGACCCTATTGTATCCTTAAACGTGTTGGACAAGTTGTCTATATATTGGTTCTTCAAGCCTAGTCTAAGATCCATCTAGTCTTTCATGTGTCATGTTTGAAGAAGGGAATGGGAAAAAAATGTTGCATTCAGTCTAGCCTTCTAGAACTTGAAGAGAATCCATCTCAACTAGAAGCAATATTAGCCACCCAAGAGTGTCAACTATTCCAGCACAACACTCAATAAGTTTTGATCCAATGGAAGCATATGCAACTAGGGGATGTAATGTGGGAACCAATAGAGATTTTTTAGTAGTTTCCCCACCTCCATCCTTTAGGTCAACACTAATTTTCAAGTGGGAGGGCATGTTAGGGTCCTGCCCTGACCTCCCTACTTTAGGTACATATTAATTAGTCAATTAATTTATGAGACCATGTTATTTGAATAGGGTCCATTAGATAGTTAGTAGATAGTTACTTAATGTAAACGGGGTCTTCTTGATTAAGTAAGGCCCACTAAGTAGTTGGTACCCATTAATAATGGGACCAAAAGTACTGAGGGTTTTCACTATTAAGAAGCCATTTATAGAGATAGAAGGTTATGGTATGTTGTGTGAAGTTTTGTTATAGAAATTGGAGCTCTACTCATATAAGGTTTCCCCCTCGAAGAGATCTATGAACATTGCTCACTCTTTTAGAGAATCTTTAATACAAGGGATATATTCTTTAGTTTTACTATTATTTTCTCTTATATTTTATTTTTCGGGTTTATTTTCTCTTAATTGTGTTCGCGTTCTACTATTTTTTTTATTAAGCATGTGACATCCTCCTTCAAGAAGTGTCCCCTTTAGGAACCCCTTATTTTTGGGATACTTGTCCAATCATATTCTAAATCCTTTATCACACTATAAAAGGACCATTGTATAATATATTTAGTCTTTTGTTTAGTTATTAAGCACTCTTACACCACAAGTTATGTTTATATGTGTGTAGGATATTGCCAAAGGTGTCATTTTTTATGCATTTTTGGTGGTTACTCATCAAGCATTCTCTCTAATTACAATTTAGGTATAAGTTGGCCCTTCGATATCATTGCATTTTCATTTTTTCCTCGCTTTGAATTTACCATTATTCCACCCCACCTCGACAAGTAGCCTCACTCGTTCCAATTGCATGGAGCTCTTGTCAAGTAGTAATACTCCACCTTCATGTGTTTCTCTAACTATGTCATTTCATGTTGGAACCCATGACACTTATTATACCCTTAGGATCAGGAATCTGTATATAGACAAAGCCTCGTACTTCCCTCTCATCATTTTTTTAGCCTTTTCCCTCGAACTATTGAGCAGTTTAGATTATTTATGGTTTATTATGCTAAAAAATTCACCATACTCCATTGGCCTATAATCTCACTCATGACCCATAAACCATCTTCATTTTACATAATCATTAAGAATCCTATCAATGAGACCTACCCTTGGGGTCCCACCCCTAATCACTTCCATCTATTATTTATCTTTCCATGCATGAAATTCATAACTACTTGGTTGCACTTTCTAGGCACCCATCTCCTTTTTGTAATAAATCTATATTATTTTATTATTTTTATATAAAAAAAATACAAAAACGTCCATAAAAAGAATTTGAAAAAAAAAATTTGGGAGGGCATCAATGCTTTGATTATCCAATCTTCATCAAGGATATCTTATTACATGGTAGTAATCATTGTCACCCATGATCAAAGCATCCATCATAACTCACCCATATCTCCACAAAATATATTGGTCCACTACCACTCATGTTATCTAGTTGACTTCATCATTGGGAATCTTGAGATTTTCATCTATCATATATTGGCCTTGTCATCCTACCTTCAATTTTCCTTCGTTCCCATGGCCTCTAGTACACCTTTTTCACTCAATCCTTAATGACTTGGTACATGGTCAAGTTTAGTTAATTTGGTTTATGCAGGGATGCCTAGGTCAATCATCCATTATGCTATATTTAAAGTAACTCCTGAGTCTCTTATTCATTGACCAACTCATTTTCATTCATCATAGTGTTATTCCATTAGACCGGTTACATATTGATCCTTTACCTCATTCTACAGGTATTCTCCAAATCCATGTCTCCAATGAATTTTCACTCATTGAAATGAATTCATTTATTATGGGGGTTGGTTTGAAGGTAGTGTTTGTACCTTGATCCCCATTCACATATTCATGGATGGCCTCATGTCAAGCAGAGGGAATTATCATTACTCTTTGACCCAATCATTTCCCACATGATCAATTTCATGTCCTTCTCCATCATGTATATTCATACCCATCGATATTCATAATGTTCTAAATCCAATTGATCACCTACAGACATGCATGACTCTTTCCTCCCATAGTATTTAGAGCACCCAGGAGAAGAGTCTCCCTTCATGTGACTCTCCACATGTCTCTTTTTGACACCATGGTGGATGTTCTTTTGCTATGATTCTTCACCCCCCTAGGTACCATTTGTTGGACATATTGTCGTTAATGTATTGTCATTGATTTCAATAGTCGATGATGCACATGAAGCTCATAAGGGAAAGAGCAATGTAGAAATGTGATCGGGATCAAAATCCCCACACGGCAAACCGGGACCATTGGATACGCAAGTGCCAGATCAACGACAGGGATTGATTGCAGAGCACAAAGGGAGAATTAAACTATACGTTATTTCCAATCACGCAATTATTCTAGATTGTTAGATAACATCGACTCAAAGATCAACGACTATGGTTGATCCACCAAATGATTAGAATAAGTCGCAACCATTGGATACGCAAGCACCAGATCAATGACATGGATATATTGTGGAGAGAGAAAGGAGAATTAAACAACGTGTTATTTCCAATCATGCAATTAGTCAAGATCGTCAGATCTTATAGATTCAAAGATCGAAGACTGTGGTTGACTCACCAACAATCACACAACTTCAATTGTGGAGCTTGGGTGATGAATTAAACCACTTACAAGTTGTGTTTCTTCAATCCACATCGACCTTCGATGGTCACCCAACAATAGATCTATGGTTGACATTTGTTCCACTACCAACGAGCAGTTTCCATTACGTAACTCGATGATAGTCTTAAAAGTCGTGCTAGTTGAGGACCCCGCAATCATCCTTGATCGTTGATTTGCTTTGATATCCTTCTCGACCATTGGATCACTTTAAGCGGAAGGATAGGATAAGCAAGGAAAAAGGGTTGAGATCTCGAATACCCAAATTCATGACAGTCGTTGGATCACTTTAAGTTGAAGGATCGAATAAGCAAGGACTGAGATCTCGAATACCCGAATTCTCGATAGTCGTTGGATAACTCTAAGTGGAAGGATAGGATAAGAAAGGAAAAAGGGTTGAGATCTCGAATACCTGAATCCTCGAAAATCATTGGATCACTTTAAAGTGGAAGGATAGGATAAGCAAAGAAGAAGAGTCGTTGGATTTAAACCAAGGCAAAGAAGCATCACAGACAGATCAAGCCATCGATCTAAGATCATGATCAACGAACAACATTCATTTCGGGTTAAAATTTGTGAGGATGTTACACTTCGAGGAATCTCACTTCGAAAGAAATGGTAAGTGGAGAGATCAAATTACCCGAAGTCCCAAAGGCCGAAATTCCGAAGTCAGTCTCAACCGTCGATCTAAGATAAATTTCAGATAGTATCCTGACCGTTTGATCAAGGAGATGAGTATGTGCCACATCAGGAGATCTACATCAGTAGACCACGTCAACAAGAACATGTGGCACAGTCATATAATGAAAAGTGTCAAGATGAAATCAACAGTTCAGGTACGTGTAAATCACAAATCTGAGTGACACGTGGCATCCACTCGGCCCATGTCATGTCAATGAGTGACGTCAGCAAGTTACGTCACTCTGGCAGTTTTACCTCAGGAGTTTCACCACCAGCAAATGGCCTAAGTCCCGAAGTTGCAAAGGATGAATTCCCGAAGTAATAACAGTCGTCCATCTCATCATACGATTAAAACATGACCGTTGATCTTAACAAGTGATCAAGAACTTATTTAGCCTAGCGCCTCATCACCACCTACGGTCGTATGGAATAGAGAAATAAGGGTAAAATGGGGCAGCGCTTAAATTTGTAATCCCATGGTTCTACGCCTGTGATCATATGAAAAAGGTTTGAAGGAAGTGCCTCTGCAGAACTCGGTTTCTATAAATATTTGCAAGAATATGGAATCGAGTTAAAAAGAAATTGATCCACACCTGTGATCGATTTACAAAAAACACTCTCACTAAATTAAACAGTTAACAATAAATGTTTGATTAATAAAAGTGATTATTGTTAATGTTAAAATGAAGAGGTGTGATGGTCCAAACAAAGGGACACAATGTTTCATAGCTTACACCAGTTGGAAGAGTATATAAACAAGAAAGAGTGGTGAGAAGAAAGTGTCTCTACAGCCCAGATCAGCAGATCAAAAGCAGATGCAGATTCTAGGAATGAAAGTTGAAGATACTTATGCAGTGAGGGCGGAAGTGAGGAGCATGGAAGGATTCATATCCTTACTAAGAAAATTGTAAATTACAAGGGATTTGGTGCTTCCTAGTATTGGTGCCCTAAATACAATGGAGTTGTTGCTTCCTAGGGTTGGTTCCCTAAATACAAGGGAGTTGTTGCTTCCTAGGGTTGGTGCCCTAAATACGAGGGAATTGGTTCTTCCTAGGGTTGGTTCCTTTAAGAAGGGGATTGGTGTCTCCTAGAGTTGGTTCTCTAAAGAGGATTAGTGTCCTTCACTATTCTTTATAAAACTTGTAATTGTTGTTAAATATATTTATATAATTGATTTTGCATACAATTCATTGTTGATTCATTGTGATAATCGATAAAATATAAAAAGTGACTGCTAATTGTTGAAAAAAGGTAATATTGATTCACCCCCCCCCCCTCAGTATTCCAACAATTGGTATCAGAGCAAGGTTCCTTCAGCATAGTTTAAACACTGAAGGTAGATTCAAAAGAAATGGGTGGACAAATTTCTATCTCCACAAATGAATCTCCCTTATTTGATGGAACAAATTATTCATCATGGAGGGAAAATATGAAAAGATATTTGAAGTCAAGAGGATCTGGAGTTTGGGATTCGGTAATAAGTAAGCCCTGTAACTTAACTACTTCAAAGAGAAAAACCAAAACTGTAAGGGAGGCAAGGAGAAACAATTCAGTAGCCTTAAAATAAATCCAGGATGGATTGTCAAACCAAGTCAAAGAAAAGATGAGGCACTACAAATCTGCTAACGAATTATGGCTCCAACTAGAAAATTGTTATCAGAATGAAGCACAAGAAGAAGAGAAATCCTATCAAAGTGAGAAACAAGACTCGAATACAGAGGATTCCTATCAGAATAAATAAAAAAACTCAGAAGAAGAGAATTCTTATCAAGATAAGGAACAAAATAAAAAAGGAGGAAATTGCAATCAGATTGAAGAACATAATATTGAGAAAAATATTTCTAATCAGAATGAAATACATGATTTGATGCAAATCTTAGTCAACGGTGAGGAAGACAACCTCATCAAGGAATTGAGGCATACCTTAGTAATCACTAAAGAAAAATTACATAATCTTAAAACTGATGTTGCAGTTTCTATAAGAGAGATTTGTTTGGAACCAAGAAATTATATGCATATTAAACTTTCTGTGGAGGCTCTTGACAATCTTGAGTAAACAACCATGTGCACTCTAGAAGAGTTGAAGAAACTTCGACAAAAGGATATGTTTCTACTTCAACAACTAGATCAATCTAACCATGAAGAACATGAGCAAAAGATTCAGTTAGAAAACAAAGAAGAAAAAATCAAAAGATTCAGGGGCAGAATCCCCCGATGGGGGTTCAGGGGCGAAGCCCCCGAAGGAAAAATTGACTTGTAAATGTATATTGTAATCTCATTGTAAATTTTGACCGTTCATTATAAGGTCACAGACCTAACGATAGAAATTATGTTAGGGTTTTTTTCCCTAGAAGGAAAACCTCTGTTATGAGGGAAATGTATTGCAGGTATGCATTATGGCCAATATTGTATTCTGAGATAGGAGACTATGAGAGAACGAAGACGAAGTTACGGCGGGTTTGTTGTAGGTTGTATCCCTTCGATTGTTGGATAATAATAAAGGAAGGACCTGGCAATTTCTTTGGTGGACGTAGCCCACACTAGGTGAACCACGTATATCTGTGTCTCTATTGTATTGTGTATCTTATGTATTTTATTTCTGTATTTGTTTTATTTTATTTCTCCGCGATACTGTTTTTCTAACAACTGGTATCAGAGGGAAAGGTAACTCGCAGGAAAAGAGGGTTCCTGGTTCGAGTGGGAGCAATGGAGGAAGATGCAAAGTTTAGGTTTGAGAAATTTAATGGACAAAACTACCAGTTATGGAAGATGTAGATGGAAGATTATTTATATCAGAAGGATCTATTCCTACCAATGGTCAGAATAGCAAAGAGGCCGATGGCTATGAAGGATGAAGAATGGGAGATTCTTGACAAAACGACTCTATGAACGATATAGCTGATCCTGGAAGCATCGGTGGCTTTCAATATTTCGAAAGAAAAGACAACGAAGGATTTGATGGATGCATTAGCCAAATTGTATGAAAAACCCCCGGCATCCAATAAGGTATTTCTAATGAAGAGATTATTTAATATGAAGATGTGAGAAGGTGGGTCTGTTGCAGATCATTTAAATGAATTTAACACAGTTACTAATAAACTAAGTTCTGTAAAAGTGGACTTTGATGATGAGGTCAGGGCTCTTCTAATCTTGTGCTCATTGCCAAAAAGTTGGAACGGCTTGGTCATGGTTGTAAGTAACTCTATCTCTGGTTCAAATACTTTAAAATTTGATGATTTTTTTGGTGTTATCCTTAGTGAGGAAACGCGATGGAAAATCACATGTGAGACATCAAGAAATGCGTTGAACATGGAGGGGAAGACAGAAGGATAGAGGAAAGGGCTCAGGGAACCGTGGGAATTCTAGAAAGGGCAGATCCAAATCCATACTTGGAAATATAGAGTGCTGGAATTGTGGGAAGAAAGGACATCTGAAGAAAGACTGCATAGCTCCAAAGAAACAAAGAGATGGACAGGAGGAGAGAAATCATGAAGCAAATGTAATAGGTGATGTGTTACAAGATGCTTTGATTCTTTTTGTAGATAATATTTCTGAGTCTTGGGTAGTAGATTCAAGGGCTTCATTTCATGCCACACCCTATAGGAAACATTTTCTAGATTATGTTCAAGGTGATTTTGGACAGGTTCATTTGGGTGATGATGCACCATGCAAAATTGTTGGAATGGGAAAGGTAAAAATAAAGAAAAGTAATGGAAACCAATGGTTGTTGAAAGAGGTAAGGCATGTTCCAGATCTAAGTAAAAATCTAATTTCAATAGGAAAGTTGGCAAGTGAAGGTTGTATATCCATATTTACAGCTAAGACATGGAAGGTCATCAAAGGATCATTGGTGATAGCAAAAGGAGAAAAGGTAGGTACATTGTATTTATGTACTGGTCGTACTGACTCTTCTATCTCTTTAGATTCTATAGGAGTGGATATAGCACTGTGGCATCATAGGCTTTGACACATGATTAAGAAGGGGATGCAAATACTTCACAAAAGAAATTTGTTGCCAGATCTTAAACAAATTGATTTGGACTTCTGTGAGCATTGTTTTTATGGATAATAGAAGAGAGTCAGATTTCTCAGAGTCGAAAAAGAAAATAAGAGTGAAAGGTTAGAGATTGTGAATACAGATGTATGGGGACCAGCTCAAGTATCATCTCTTGGTGGGTATGATTATCATGTTACTTTTATTGATGATGCAACTAGAAAAACTTGGGTTTATTGCATTCGACAAAAATATGATGTTTTTGATACTTTTAAGAAATGGAAAGCTTTGGTTGAGAATGAGACGGGAAATAAATTGAAGTGTGTCAGATTGGATAATGGAGGTGAATATTGCAGCAAGGAGTTTGATGATTACCATTCATACCATGGGATTCATAGAGAGAAGACAGTTCCAAGAACACCAAAAAATTGTGTGTCAGAAAGGATGAACAGGACAATCATGGAGTGTGCAAGGAGTATGAGATTGCATGCTGGTTTTCCCTTATAGTTCTGGGTAGATGTTGTAGATACTGTTGTTTAACTAATAAACATAGGACCTTCAAGCTCTTTGTATGGTAGAATTCCAGAGGAGGCATGGACAGAAAAAAAGGTAAACTATTCTTTTTTGAAGACTTTCGGTTGTGAAGCATTTGTCCATATTGATAAAGAAAGTAGAACAAAGCTTGAGGAAAAATCTAAGAAGTGTACCTTTATTGGATACAGTGTTAATAATTTTGGTTATCGCTTATGGAATTATGAAAATAACAAAATCATTAGGAGTAGATATTTCATATTCAATGAGAAGGTCATGTACAAAGATCAGTTGCAGGGAAAGAAACAGGAAAAAGAAAAACTAGAATACACAGTGCTTGATGAGATCACTGGAAAAGAAATTCCAAAGGAACCAGAAAATCAAAATGTACAACAATAGGAGAAACAGGTACCTCAAACTCCTACAAGTGTGGTTAGAAGATCCACTAGGTTAAGTATACCACCTGAACGATACTCTCCTTCATTGTATTATTTATTGTTGACTAATTCTGATGAACCAAAACGTTATGAAGAGGCAATGTAGGTAGACACCAAAAAGAAGTGGGAGCAAGGCATGAAGGAGGAAATGGATTCCTTGGTAAATAACCAGACTTGGGACTTGGTTCAGTTGCCTACAGGAAAAATAGAATTGTAGAATAAATGGGTTTACAAGTTGAAGGAAGAAGATGGAGGAGAAAAGTGGTACAAGGCTAGACTTGTTGTAAAGGGGTTTGCACAAAAGAAAGGTATATATTTTGATGAAATATTTTCTCCTGTTGTTAAAATGACTTCAATTAGGACTATTTTAAGTCTTGTGGCAATAGAAGATTTGCATCTTGAACAGTTAGATGTAAAAACATCTTTTCTTCATGGGGATTTGGAGGAAGAGATTTATATGCAACAACCATAGGGGTATGAGGTCAAAGGGAAGAATAATTTGGTATGCAGGTTGAAGAAGAGCTTGTATGGCCTAAAGAAAGCTCCAAGGCAGTGGTATTTGAAGTTTGACAGGTTTATGATAGAACAGGGTTATAGTAGATGTCATTCTAATCACTGTGTTTATTTTAAAAGGATAGAAAATGGAAGCTATATTATATTTCTATTGTATGTAGATGACATGCTTGTTGTAGGGTCTAATATGCAGGATATAAATGTGTTGAAGAAGAAATTAGCTAATTCATTTGCGATTAAGGATTTGGGTGCTGCAAAGAAAATACTTGGTATTAGAATAACAAGAGACAGGAAAAATCGCAAATTGACATTGTCTCGGGGTGAGTACATAGAGAAGGTGTTGGAAAGGTTCAGAATGCAGAACGAAAAACTAGTTAGTACACCTTTGGCTAGCCATTTTAAATTAACTAAGGAAATGTGTCCGAAGACACAAGAGGAGATAGAATACATGTCCAGGGTCCCTTATTCATCAACAGTTGGCAGCTTGATGTATGTAATGGTTTGTACAAGACCAGGTATTGCACATGCAGTGGGAGTTGTGAGCAGGTATATGAACAATCCAGGTAAAGTACATTGGGAGGCAGTAAAGTGGATTCTCAGGTATTTGAGAGGTACTACTACTCATGCATTATGTTTTGGAGGATTAGACACTTTTCTACAGGGATATGTTGATTCAGATATGGCAGGTGATAAAGATAGTAGGAGGAGCACCACAGGGTATGTTTTTAATATAGGTGGAACAGCGGTAAGTTGGATTTTGAAACTGCAAAATGTTGTTTCACTTTCAACAACAGAAGAAGAGTATGTTGTTGCTACAGAGGCTAGTAAAGAAATGATTTGGTTACAAAGATTTATGGAGGAATTGGGAAAGAAGCAGGAGAACAACAGGTTGTACTGTGACAATCATAGTGCCATTCATCTTGCAAAGAAGTCAGCCTTTCATTCGAAGACTAAGAATATACATTTGAGGTACCATTTCATACCATCTATCTTGGAAGATGGACATTTGAAGTTGGAAAATATACACACTAGCCGGAATCCTGCAGACATGTTAACAAAGGGAGTAACTAGGGAGAAACTGAGTTCTTGCTCAGTTTCAGTTGGTCATCAAGCATGAAGGTAAAGATGAGAAATTTTCCAGGTCCAAGAAGGTTCATAGTCCAATAGATACAATAGCGGTGAAGTTGTTGAGATCAATCTCCAAGTGGGAGATTGTTGGTTGTGGAGCCTGATTATTTTCCAGACTCAGAGGTCTTTGTTTTTAGGCATGTGTATACCCCATGAATACTTTACACCCCAGAAGAATGTACACTCTTCCACATGGGGGAGTGCAGAGGGGGGTTACCCCCTCAATGAGGTCTAGGGGAAAGCGGGCCCACGATGGGGGTTCGGGGGCAGCATCCCTCGATGGGGGTTCAGGGGCAAAACCCCCGAAGGAAAAATTGCCTTGTAAATGTATATTGTAATTTCATTATAAATCTGGACCATTCATTATAAGGTCGCAGATCTAATGATAGAAATTATGTTAGGGTTTTTTTCCCTAGAAGGAAACCCTCTATTATGACGGAAATGTATTGTGGCTATGCATTATGGCGAATATTGTATTCTGAGATAGGATATTGTGAGAGAACGAAGAGGAAGTTACAACGGGTTTGTTGTAGGTTGTATCCCTTCGATTGCTGGATAATAATAAAGGAAAGACCTGGAAATTTCTTTGGTGGATGTAGCCTACACTGGGTGAACCACGTATATCTGTGTCTCTATTGTATTGTGTATCTTCTGTATTTTATTTCTGCATTTGTTTTATTTTATTTCTCTACGATCCTATTTTTCTAACACTAGTTAACAAGGAAAGAAAATTCTTACCACATGTTGGAATTGGAAATCATCAATTTCAAAAAGATAAATGAAAGTACTAATGTAGATCTAATGACTCAAATTGAAGAAGCTAAGAAAAAGGAAGAAGCTCAGAAGATCCAAATAACTAAAAAGGAAGAATCATGCCAAATGTTTGAATTAGAAGCCATCAACCTCAAAAGGATTAAGATATAATATGAGCAAGAAATCAAAAAATTGAAATCTAAAGTTTTTTATCTAATAAAAGATATGGACGAATTGAAGACATATGACAAAACTATTAAATGCAAATAAGTCTTGGATGAGATAGAATAAATAGTCACTATTATAAAGACTCATCTTGAACATGCTAAAGAAGTGGAAGAAGCCCTTAAGATTCAGTTGACTAAAAAGGAAGAATTATGTCATATATTAAAGTAAGAAATAGTCAATCTCAAACAGATGAATGAAAAGACAAATAAGATTGTCAATTTCCAGAGTAGCTCGGCTCTCCTATATAATATTTGGAAGAGCCAAAGATTAGTTTTTGACAAAATTGGTCTTGGATACAATAAGAAATAAAATCAGAGGACGAAACTCTCAAGCCAAAATAAAATCAAGAATGGAAACACCTTCAATGGATATTTCTTTTCTTGTCATAGTTTTGGCCATAAAGTAATGGACTACAAGAAACTAGAGGAAGGATATTCAAGAAAATCCAAAAACTCAATTAGATGTTGGAGATGTAATTTTGTTTGGCACACATCAAAAAAATTTCATACAATGAGATGTTACAACTGTGATAGGTTTGGGTACAAATCCCAAAACTGCAAAAATACAAAAGTCAATATTTGAATAAGTCATTCAAGTCAGTGACAAAACCTAATAAAAGTTGGAGGTTTTATATCAAGGAGATAACAAAGTCAAGGAAGCCAAACTATAGACCTATAGAACTCAGTTTGAAAATCTAAAAATAAAAGAAGAAGAAAACATTGTTGAATACTTCCATAGGGTAGATGAAGTGGTCAATTCAATCTGAGCAGTAAGAGAAGAACTTGAAGATAAACCTATTGTGCAAAAAATACTAAGGTCAATACCTATGAGATATGATGCCAAGATCTCTTCAATTGAATATAGGTCTGATCTTGACACACTCACAGTTGATCAGCTCCATGGAATTTTTACAGCATATGAAATGAGAACACGGAATGACAAATCATCAAAAAAGGAAACAACCTTTGAAGCATCTAAAATGAAGCAGGAGCAAAAGACCAATGATGAGTTATTAGAAGAAAATGAAGAAGACGAACCAGAGATTCTATTTATGGGGATAAAAAATCAAGATGATATTCATTCAGGAGATGAAGAAGAAGGGAACTTCAAAGAAGAAATCCTTAGTGTAATTGAAGAACTATGAAAAACTAAAAAACAAAACATGGTACTATGAGGAGAGATTCTAGAGATTAAAGAAGATACCAGATCAAGAGAGAGGGAAGTTTCCAAAACCCTCAAGGAATTAGAACATACCATCAGTGAATTGAAGTCCCAGCTCCTAGAAGCTAATAAAACTGAAGAAATCATTTTAAAACAACTTAGTGATAAAAAAAACAAGCATGTGAGAAACTAGAAGATGAGATTAAGTTGTTAAAAGGTGAAATTGAGAAAGAAAAGAAGGGATCACAATTTGAAAATAGTTCAAAAATACTGCATGAAATTATCAATAGTCAAAGTTCACCAAACAACAAGACTGGTTTGGGATACACTCAAGACTCAACTGCTACATTACAAGGATATCTCAAGAAACAAATTAGTTATGCAGATACTCTGAAAAGTTCATTAAAAAGGGAACCCTTAAGAAGAGAAGATAATAAGGAAAATATGATACCATTGAACATTGCTCCACATAAACAGAAGTTAGCATTCCATACTAAAGCAATAAATGACAAGAAGAACACAATCACCAGAAGGAATCCCCTTAATAAATATATATTCATTGGATATTGTTACTCTTGCAATAATTTTGGACATAAGGTAGTACACTGCAAAGCTTATGGACAATACAATAATAAAAATGTCCAAAGATATAAGAACAATAGGTACAATACAAATAAGAGAAATTACAACTCATTTTCTCCTTTGCAAAACTTCAATAGTGAATGCCAAAAATGCAACAACTATGGTCACAAAACTAGTGAATGTAGATTGCCAAAATACGATAAAAGGACAAATATTCATATTAATCAAAAAGTATGGAAGAAAAGACAAACAAAGTGCAAAGTAGCCTTATATGCAAGAAATCAGGGATGTTAGTGGTACATTGACAGTGGATGTTCCAAACACATGACTGGAGATCAAAGTAAATTTCTCAATTTAAATAAGAAAGGAAAAGTAAAAGTAACTTTTGAAGATAACATTTCAGCCATGATACTGGGAAAAGGCACTATTAGTTTAGGAAATAATAAAACCAAAGAAGAAGATGTACTTCTGGTAGAAAATATCAAACCTAATCTCCTAAGTGTAATCCAAACATGTGATCAGGGTCACATACTTACTTTTGATTCTCAGAAATGTGAGATCAGAAACAAGGACACCAGAAAACTAGTGGAAGTGGCACCAAGAACACCTAGAAATGTGTACATCCTTGGTATAGATAAAGAAGAAAAATGTTGTTTAAGCCAAGTAGATGAATGATGGTTATGGCATAAAAGTTTGGGACATTTAAGATTTTGTTGATTAAGGTTGGTTGTCATTGATGTCAACCCTTGAAGAAAGTCCGATAACACAAAGGTTTGGGTAATAGACCCAAGTTTGTTTGATGTAAATATGACTCATTATTTTCTTGTCATAGTTGATAAGAAGTACAAATGGATGAACTCCAAAGTGGTCCCCTTATGGTGAAATCCCTCACAGGAAGACGCTTTGTAGATTGAGTTATCCTAGAAGTATGGTTAGAGAACCCATGCTTAATAGTGGAATAATGAGATGAAGGTCAGTGAATTTGTTAGTGAAACTATCCTAGATGGATAGTGCTTGTCATGCCATTTTTGATGGTATGTGGAACATCACATAACTCCTCACGATTAGAGAGCTATGGCTATGTGAAGTTGGAGGACCCTCGTGAGTCATATAGAAGCCCCTAAAAGTCAAAGTGTTTGAAAAATAAATTATTTAAATAATAAAGTAAATGGAGAACTCCCTAAAATAAGGAAAGTGTAATGCTACATGAAAGTATAAATAAGAGGCAAATCTCTCTCGTTTAATCACACTTGAACACATTTAATATTTTTTGTTGCGTGAGGCTTATTGCAAGTACTCATTGATACATCTGAAGTTGTGAAAGTCTGAGGTAGTACAAAGGGTTGCCAATGAAATTCTCAGAATCACAACAAATACTAATAAACCCTATTTTCTGAGGCATACATGGGCTGGCATTTTATAGGGTGCATACATATTGAGGCATATGCGGGCTAGAAGTGTATAGGGTGTGTACATGTTGGTAAAGCCATTTAAACCTGGGAATACGAAGATGTAGAGGTTTTATATTCTGAGACCAAGCTCTCAAGAAGGTATACAGTTCTCAGATACATTAGATATGCATGTCTAATTTCTATGAATAGTTGGATTTTGATGTATGCATATAAAATGGTTATGGATATTTGAGTATTCTCCCTAGAGAGACTAGTGGTCACATGGGATCTTCTGCATACGCCAGATCTATAGAAATACAGTGTTGGTATATTTATCATTGATACTCCTTGTTGAGGCACATCTTGTATTTCTTGGCATCCGACTAAGGGTTTTTGTGGTACATGGTTCAAATCTTGTATTGGTGAAGTGATTGATGTATTGAAAGGTTGAATATGAGAAAGGGTTTGATCACTAGATCATGTGAGGGTTATTATACTTGTTCATGATTACACACACCTATATGGCACATGACTAGAGAGAGATATATATGCTTTGGGTAAAGGTTATGTATGAGGATGCATGCACAAGGTACAATTATAGTCTGGATGTAGTGACATGTTATAGATCTATGTGAAAGAAGTTACACGGGATCAGAAGTTCTCAGAAGAAAGAAAGAACTAGTTTTCAAAAAGCATATGTAGCTTGCATAACAGTTTTTTCGCGTACATACGCAGGCTGCATAACAGATAGGGCGCATACGTATGTGTGTTGTAGCACTACAGGGCACGTACTTGTTGTACTTTGTTGATACATGTTCAGTTTAGGTACATATTGATTACAGGGAAGTTGTACAGGTTGGATGCAGGTCATTGGTACAGATTGATACAGTTGTACAATGGTATATCTCACAGTGATAGTGTGATAATGGTTCCATCATTCTACTTCTACTTCAGGGTGGTTGGACGGGGCAAGGACAGGTGGTTGTAGTCATAGAACATAGGGAGTTGCATCCTCCTTCTGGTTGTAGCCAGAGAATTGGGCAGTTGGAGCTTCCCTCACGTTGTAGCCTGAGAAACTAGGGGGTTGGATCCTCCTTCAAGTTGCATCTGGAAAACAAAGGAATTTGGTGCTTCCAATGAATGCAATTCTTCAATACATATAAGAAAAAGCATTATGTAGTTTTCTCCCGCTTTGGGTTTCCACGTAAAACACTAGTGTACTATGTATGTGTATGATTGTTCATTTGTTAATTGATTATTTACTCTATTGTTATTGGATGATAATGGTACATTGATATAACACTTGGATTATATGGTTAAAAAGGATTAGATTTCTCAATTACTGATTCATCCCCCCTCTCAGTAATCCAACAATTGGTATCAGAGTGAGGTTCCTTCATAAATGAATTTAACCACTAAAAGGTAGATCATGGAGAGAAACAACTTGTATAAAAATGGAATACCACAGTTTGATGGACAGAAGTATGCATTTTGGAGCATAAGGATGAAGACATATATACAGGCACAAGGATTTGAAATTTGGCAATCAATTGTAGATGGATACACAGTAGGAGTAGTTCCTCCAACAAATGACAAAGAAGTGAAACTCGGTTAGAATAATTCCAAAGCCACAAATGCACTTCTGAATGGTCTTGGTGAAACGGTATTCACCAAAGTTTCACAATGTAAATCCACTAAAGAGATTTGGGACAAACTTCAAAATATTTATGAAGGAGATTCAAAAGTCAAAGAAACAAAGCTTCAAACTTACAGAGGTTAGTTCGAACAACTAAAGATGAAGGAATATGATAATATTGCAGCTTACTTCTTACGAGTCGATGAAACAGTAAATGTAATCATAGGATTGGGAGAAGAAATTCAAGAATCTGTAATTGTTCAAAAGGTACTAAGATCTCTTCCTATGAGATTTGACCCTAAGATATCAGCACTAGATGAAAGAGCAGATCTAAACTCAATAAGCATGGACAAACTACATGGAATCTTCAAAGCATATGAAATGAAAACTGAACAGGAAAATCCAGATGTAAAAGAAGCATCCTTCAAAGCATCCAAAAGATCAAAGCAAAAGGGAAATCAACAAGAAAAATAACACAGCAACAATAGTGACGTCTCGGAAGATGATGAAGAAGTGGCCAACTTTTTCAAAATACTGAACAAGGGAACCAACAGTAGGTATAGAGGTAGGATTCCTTTAATTTGTTTTAATTGTGATGGTATTGGTCATTTTTCTAACAAATGTCCTCATAAGAAAAAGAGAAATGATGAAGGTGACTAAAAAAGCAGACACACATATAAAGGCAAAAGAACCACAAACAATTTTTTCAAGAAAATCTTATGCACCAAAGAACACATATCATCATCAGATGAAGATGAAGTCAGTGACAGTGAGATAGAAAAGGGTTTTATTCATGGCAGTAGAAGACTCTGAAGTAGAATATGAATGTTAAGAACCAAACATCAATATAGCATAGAAAAACCTCAGGAAAAGTACTCAACGCCTTGAAAAAGACATAATTTCATATAATAAGCCTCTTCGAGGGGGAAACCTCCTTTTACCCCACTTAAATGTTCAAGTACAAGATGATTCAACTCCTTGGTATATATAGGAGACTAGGAGGTATAATTACAACTAATGGCCTAAAGCCAACATAAATAAAATAACATTACTAATATAATATGCCCCAATTAAGGGGTAATGAGCCAATATTAGGGCTTAACATGCCCCTCCCCTTGAGACAAGTGTTACACGTCAAAATTGCTCAGCTGAATAAGTGTCGCATTGTCCCTCTTAATTGTTGTAAGTGTCGCATCAACTTTCGCAAGTGTCGCAAGTTGGCCACAAGTGTCGCAAAGGATGTTCAGACATACTGCCATGTCAACGACACTAAGGGAGCACTTATAACATCTCACATGATTGATATGAAGGAGGAGAACTGGTCTACTGAAGACAAACAACTCTTGACATCTTAAAGGAACCCTGAAACAAAGGTTTTGAGGGGGAGCGCTCCTCTACTTCAGCTCCAGAAGCGCTGGCGCTCCCCTATAGTTCTTCAGGGAGCGTTATAATGCTCCTCAGCCCCCTTTGAAGGAGCGCTGCTCATCTTGAGAGTGTTGGCGCTTCCCTAAGGCTCACCAGGGAGCACTACAATGCTCTGATGCCCCTTCTAAGGGAGCGCTGCCTAATCTGAGGCAGTAGTTGGCCCATTGAGAAGAATAAGGGGAGGATATTTCGAGATTAGGAGGCAGTTGTGCTCAAATTCTTGGTTTCATCAAAGAGATCCCTGATCTAAGGAGAAGGTTCCCAACTTGTTCTAAAGATAACTCAAGAGGTTAAGCTCCTCTTAACCTATATAAACAGGTTCCATGATGGTGGAAAGGGGGGAAGAATTGAATACATGAAACTTATGATCTTGGAGGAAACTCACAGTCAGCCAAAGGAGAGTGATCA
>ML800747.1:390929-423933 GCA_009831015.1 Picea engelmannii
ATGAAAATGTCTCCTTGGTATATATAGGAGACTAAGAGGTATAATTACAACTAATGGCCTAAAGCCGACATAAATAAAATAACATTACTAATATAATATGCCCCAATTAAGGGGTAATGAGCCAATATTAGGGCTTAACAATGAAGAAGCCGAAGAAGAAATTGAAGAGGAAGAAGTTGACTACCGAGAGGAATTGATGAATTCCATAGAAGTTATCAGAAGAGAAAAGAGGAAAAACAAGAAGCTTCAAGCGGAACTAGACAAGAAAGAAGACACTCAGAAATTAGAACAAATGATCACAAATTTGAAGGTTTAAATTGAAGAAGATAAAAGAATTGAAGAAGCACTCAAGGAACAGCTAGAAGCAAGAGATAGGATCATTGAAAATTTGGAAGTAGAGATTGTCACATTAAGAAAGGATCTTTAAAATAAAAATATGCAGAACAGTTCAAAAATTTTGAATGACATTGTCAGTAGTCAAAGGCCTAATCATGACAAGTCCAGACTTGGATACAATCAGATAGAAAAGGGATCAAGCTCGAAACAAAAGAACAAGAAACATATCCAAAAAGCTATGCAGAAACAATCAAATGGGATAGGAAGGTCTACAAAGAAAATTACAGGGACACTCCTCCACCGAGAAGATTCAGATTTCAAAATCAACGACTAACAGAAACAGATAGGTCTCAGAAAGAAGAAGTATTCATAAGAGCACCTCCTTTCATAATATCTTCAACTCCCAGGTATCAAACTATCTTTTTTGGTTTATGTTATGCATGTAATATTTTTGGACATAAAGTTGTGAATTGCAGAGATAACAACAGAAACATAAACAACTTTGAAAGTCATACACAAAAGGGTTATCCAAGAAGGCCTAGTGAAACACAGAGAAGAAGTTACAACAGGTTTGAATCATTGAGCATTGAAGTGGAATGCTACAAGTGTAACAACTTTGGACACATGGCCAAATATTGCAAAATGACAATCCCTCCTAGAGAACCACAACAGAACAACAACAATCACTGATAGGAACCTTAGAAAAGGACATGGATAAGAAAGCAGAATCAATACAACAATGAAGAATGCACACTCTCTCTACAAGCTAAGAAGAAGAAACATGGTTAGTATGTTTATAGTGGTTGTTCAAAACACATGACAGGTGATAGAGATGGGTTTCTTACATTAAGAAAGAAAAGAGATGGATCAGTGTCCTTCGGAAATGATGATTCAGCTAAAATCATTGGAAAAGGCACAGTCAGAATTGGGAACAAGAATACAAAGGAAGAAAATGGTCTACTAGTAGAAGATATGAAACATAATATTCTAAGTGTGAGTCAAATGTGTGACCAAGGTCATAAAGTTACTTTTGATTCACAAAAGTGTGAGATAAGAAAATAATGTTTAGGAAAATTGATTGCTACAGATGCTAGAACTTCGAGCAACATATATGTGTGAAGTGAAATTGGAAATGAAAAGCATGGATAATTTTAGGGGCTAAATTTCGTTCATGGGCTAATTTTCCATGGTTTTTCCAAAACCGAGATTCGCTATTTTAAAAATGATTCGCCTAAATTCTATAGTATAAAATTATTTTACCTTAAAAATCGCCAAAATTTTTAAAAACTATATAAAATCCTCATAAATTTGAATATTTTTACAAAAATATCGCCAAACATTTATAGTTGGCATATGAAGGATTAGTAAGATTCGCTAAGGTTTCTACATTTTAAAACAAATTTCCATCCTTAAAATCATCCCTAATGAAAAGTGTTGTCTAGGAAAGGAAGATGAAATTTGGCTATGGCACAAAAGAATGGGTCACATACATTTTGATAACCTTGTCAAAGTCGACAAAAGAGAAGCAGTCAGATAAATTCCCCAGATCATGAAACCAACCAACACTTTATGCAAGCGTTGTCAGCAAGGAAAGAAAACAAAAACCAGGTTCAAATCAAAGGAATATTCAATGACAAGACCACTAGAAATTGTGCATACTGATCTAGTTGGACCAACTACAACAAAGGGTTTAAGAGGTGAGAAATACTTTATGTTATTAGTTGATGATTATACAAGAATGACTACAGTTTTCTTTCTCGAGAATAAGTCAGAAGCTTTTGAAAACTTCAAGATCTACAAGGAAATGGTTGAAAATGAAATGGATTCAAAAATCAAATGCTTGAGATCTAATAATGGAGGAGATTTCACTTCTAAGGAATTTATGGACTACTGCAACAGTCATGGAATAAAAGGAAATTCTTCGTTGCTAGGACACCTCAATAGAATGAAGTTGTTGAAAGAAAGAACATGACAGTACAGGAAATGGATCGAACAATGCTAATCGATTCCAAATTGACAGATATTTTTTGACACGGGAAGTGCATACAAAAATTCACATTCAAAACATAGTAATGCTAAAAAACAACACTGACAAAACTCCCTATGAGCTATGAAAAGGAAGACCAGCAAATGTGAAGCACTTCAGAGTTTTTGCAAGCAAATGCTACATCAAAAGAGAAGATGGTAGAATGGGAAAGTTTGATTCTCGTGTGGATAAAGGAGTACTTGTTGGTTACTCAAGTACAAGAAAAGAATACAAGTGTTGCAACCTGCGATTGAACAAATTTGTGGAAAGCATCAACATAACAATTGATGAAACTTGTAGACAAGAATTGAAGGAAGAAGAAAATGAATCAATGGAACAGATTTACGAAGAAGGAACATAAGATGAAAAAGAAGGGGAAGATGAAGAGGATCCAACAAAAATAGAAGAGCAAGTTCAGCAAGTGACTCCAAAGACACCTAGCAGACGAGTATAGAAGAATCATCCTTCAGATCAAATTATCAGAAACAAAGATGCAGGAGTTGAGACTAGAAGAAGAATGCGTTCACCAGAACAAACACACCTAGCACTCACATATACGATTGAACAAACCTGTTTTGAAGAGGCCAGCAAGGATGAATTTTGGAATAAGGCCATGGATGAAGAATTGGATCAAATAGAGAAAAATGACACTTGGGAATTGGTTCCAAGACCAAAGGATAAGAATGTGATCGATACAAAGTGGGTTTACAGGAATAAATTGAATGAATATGGATAGGTTACAAGGAACAAAGCTAGATTGGTATGTAAAGGATATGAACAGGTTGAAGGAATCGACTTTTAAGAGACATTTTCCCTAGCTGCCAGAATGGAAGCAATTTGATTGCTTTTAGCTTATGGATGCTCCAAAAATATTAAATTGTATCATATGGACGTAAAATCAATTTTCCTGAATGGGGAACTTGAAGAAAAAGTCTACATTGAACAACTAGAAAGATTTTAGTTGTCATAGAACGCAGATTATGTGTGTAAATTAAAGAAGGCCTTGTATGGTCTAAAACAGGCTCCTAGAGCATGGTACTCTGGACTAGATAAATATCTACAACAGGTAGGGCTCAGAAAAGGAAGTACAGACAGCAACATATACATCAAGGTAAGTTGAGATAATATTTTATTAATTTAAGTTTATGTTGATGATATTATTTTTGGTAGTGATGATGATAGGTTAAGCCAGAAATTTGCAAAGGATATACAAAATGAATTTGAAATTTCATTACTTGGAGAAATATCCTTCTTTCTGGAACTTCAAATACGTCAAAGAAACCAAGGAATTTTTATTTCTCAAACCAAGTATATTAAAGAAATGCTAAAGAGGTTCGGAATGGAAGATTGCAAACCAGTTATCACTCCCATTGAAACCAGTTGCAAGTTAAGCAAAGATGATGATTCAAAGTCTACATATCAGAGGCAATACAGGTCAATGATTAGTATCCTACTATATGTGACAACATCCAGACCAGATGTAATGCAGGTAGTTGGACAGGTGGCACGATTTCAAGAAGCACCAAAGGAATCACATGTATTAGCAGTGAAGAGGATTTTCAGGTATCTCAAAGGAACAAAAGAGTTTGGATTATGGTATCCAAAAGGAAAGGATCTATCACTTATTGCCTACACAGATGCAGATTGGGTAGGTTGTATTGATGATCAATGAAGCACCAGTGGAGCAACGTTCTACTTGGGTGAGTTTTTAGTATCATGGCTAAGAAAGAAACAATCATCAATATCTTTATCTACAGTCGAGACAGAGTATATTGCAACAGAAGCATGTTTTACACAAGTTCTTTGGATGAAAAAAACTCTGACAGATATACAGGTTGAGTATGATGAGCCCATTCCAATCTATTGTGATAATACAAGCACCATCAATATCTCAAATAACCTAATGATTCACTCCAAGATGAAGGACATTCCAATCAAGTATCACTTTCTACGGGAATAGGTTGCAGAAAATAACATCAGAGTTGAGTATGTTGGCACAAAATAACAAGTGGTAGACATCTTTACAAAACCACTTCCACGGGAATCCTTTGAGTATCTTCATCAGAGACTCAGATTTATTTCTACTCCAAAATGAATTCTTATCTTATAAGTCTTAGATGTACACGAGGAAACACCATAAAGAGGACAACCCAGTTAGGGGGAGCAACCCCGGATGGAAAGATACATTTTCCATTGATGAAAAAGGGGGAGAGATTTATCAAATGCAGAGGATAGAGGCATGATTCCAGGGGGAGCAATGGTCACAGAGATGCAGAGGACAGAGGCATGATTCCAGGGGGAGAAATGGTCACAGAGATGCAGAGGACATAGGCATGGTTCCAGAGGGAGCATGAGTGATATGATTTCAATATTGCATCAGAGTGTTGCCATCAATGCCAAAGGGGGAGATTGTTGATTAAGGTTGGTTGTCATTGATGTCAACCCTTGAAGAAATTCTGATAGCACAAAGGTTTGGGTAATGGACCCAAGTTTGTTTGATGTAAATATGACTCATTATTGTCTTGTAATAGTTGATAAGAAGTACAAATGGATGAACTCCAAAGTGGTCCCCTTATGGTGAAATCCCTCACGGGAAGACACTTTACGGATTGAGTTATCCTAGAAGTATGGTTAGAGAACCCATGCTTAACAATGGAATAATGAGATGAAGGTTAGTGAATTTTTCATTAAAACTATCCTAGATGGATATTGTTTGTCATTCCATTTATGGTGGTATGTGGAACGTCACATAACTCCTCACGGTTAGAGAGTTATGGCCATGTGAAGTTGGAGGACCCTCACGAGTCATATAGAAGCCCCTAAAAGTCAAAGTGCTTGCAAAATAAATTATTTAAATAATAAAGTAAATGGAGAAATCCCTAAAATAAGGAAAGTGTAATGCTACATGAAAGTATAAATAAGAGGCAAAGCTCTCTCATTTAATCACACTTGAACACATTGAATATATTTTTTTTGTGAGGCTTATTGCAAGTACTCATTGATACATCTGAAGTTGCAAAAGTCTGAGGTAGTACAAAGGGTTGACGGTGAAATTCTTGGAATTACAACAAATACTGAAAAACCCTATTTTCTAAGGCGTACGTGGGCTGGCAGTTTATAGGGTGTGTACATATTGAGGTGTATGTGGGATGACAGTGTATAAGGTGCGTACATGTTGGTAAAGCCATGGAAACTTGAGAAGATTAAGACGTAGAGGTTCTAGATTCTGAGACCAAGCTCCCAGGAAGGTATACAGTGCTCAGATACATCAGATCTATCCATTGGTTCAAAACATATGTCTTATTTCTATGAATAGTTGGATTTTGATGTATGCATATGAAATGGTTATGGAGATTTGAGGATTCTCCCTAGAGAGACTAGTGGTCGCATGGGATATTCTACATAAGTTAGATCTACAGAAATACAGTGTTGGTATATTTATCATTGATACTCCTTGTTGAGGAGCATCTTGTATTTCTTGGCATATGGCTAAGGGTTTTTGTGGTACATGTTTGAGAGCTTGTATTTGTGAAGTGGTTGATGTATTAAGAGGATGAATATGAGAAAGGGTTTGATGAATAGATCATGTGAGGGTTATTATATGTGTTCATTATTACAGACACCTATATGGCACATGACTAGAGAGAGATATATATGATTTGGGTAAAGTTTATGTATGAGAATGCATGCACAGGGTACAATTATAGTCTATATGTAGTGACAGGTTACAGATCTATGTGAAAGAAGTTACACAGGTTTAGAATTTCTCAGAAGAAAAAAAACCGAGTTTTCAAAAGGCATATGCAACTTTCATAACAGTTTGGTCATGTACATATGTGGGTTGCATGAAAGATAGAGTGTGTACATACACATGTGGTACCTGTTGTAGTTTGTTGATACATGTTCAGTTCAGGTACATATTGATTACAGGGCAGTTGTATAGGTTCGATGCAGGTCAGTGGTACAGATTGATATAGTTGTACAGTGGTATATCTCACAGTGATAGTGAGACAGTGGTTCCATCATTCCACTTATACTTCAGGGCAGTTGGACGGGGCAAGGACAGGTGGTTGTAGCCACCTTCCGGTTGTAGCTGGAGAACACAAGGGGTTGTATCCTCCTTCTGGTTGTAGCCAGATAATTGGGGAGTTGGAGCTTCCCTCAAGTTGTAGCTTGAGAAACTAGGGGGTTGGAGCCTCCTTCCAGTTGCAGCTGGAAAACAAAGGAAGTTGGTGCTTCCAATGAATGTAATTCTTCAAGACATATAAGAAAAACAATTATGTGGTTTTCTCCCACTTTGGGTTTCCACGTAAAACACTGGTGTAATGTGTATGTGTATGATTGTTCATTTGTTCATTTCTTATTTACTCTGCAGTTATTGGATGATAATGATACATTGATATAACACTTGGATTATATGGTTAAAAAGGATTAGATTTATCTATTATTGATTCAACCCCCCCTCTCAGTAATCCAACAACTTTGACAACTTGATCAAAGCCAACGAGAAAGAGGCGGTTAGGGACCTACCAAAAATGATTAAGCCTTCAGATCCCATTTGTAAACATTGTCAAATAGGAAATAAAACAAGAGTTAGATTCAAAACAAAAGAACACTCCACAACAAAACCATTAGATCTTATTCACACATATCTATGTGGACCTACCAGAACCAAAAGCACTTATGGTGAGCATTATTTTATGTTGATTGTTGATGACTACACAAGATTGACCTAGGTTTTCTTTTTAAAAGAAAAATCAGAAGCCTTTGATAAATTTAAAACATTTAAAGCTCTTGTAGAAAATGAAACAGATCTCAAAACTAAATGTCTAAGATCAAACAATGGAGGAGAATTCTCCTCTAAAGAGTTAACACAATTCTGTGAAAAACATGGTATCAAAAGACAGTTTTCACCTCCCAGGACTCCTCAACAAAATGGATTGGTAGAAAGGAAAAACAAAACAGTTCAAGAAGCTGCAAGAACTATGATAAATGAAGCCAAACTTCCAGAAATATTCTGGAGAGATTCGATCCACACAATAGTTCACATACTTAATAGAGCCCAATTGATACCCAATCATGACAAAATCCCTTATGAACTATGGTCTGGGAGGCCATCCTCTGTAAAAACACTTTGGAATTTTTCGAAGTAAATGTTACATAAATAATGATGAAGAAAACCTAAGAGAGTTTGACCCAAGATATGATGAAGGAATATTCTTAGGATACTCATCAAATAAAAATGCATACAGATGTTATAATCTCAAACCACTGAAAATAGTGGAAAGTGAAAATGTAAAAATAGATGATCTAAAAAAGGGCATATCCCAAGACTTTTATCAAAAATATCAACAAGAAGAGGATGATGTAGAATCTCAGTAAGAAAATAATGATGAAATATAGGAAAATGAACCACAAACTGATGAAGAAGACAATGAAGAAATGCCCTTTCCAAGAGCTCCATCTAAAAGAGTTCAGAAGAATCATCATGAAAGCTAGATCATTGGAAATAAAAGTGCAGGAGTAGAAACAAGAAGGAAACTAACCTTTGATCCAGAACAAGCAATGATATCCTTAATTGAACCTAAGTCAGTTAAAGAAGTTGTAAAAAGTAAATATTGGATAAAATCAATGAATGAAGAACTAGATCAAATAGAAAAGAAACAAACTTGGGAACTAGTTCCAAGACCCAAGAACAAGAACATGATAGGAAATAAATGGATCTTCAAGAAAAAATTAAATGAAAATGGGGAAATTATAAAGAACAAAGACAGATTAGTCTACAAGGGATATTCCTAAGTAGAAGGTATTGATTTTGAAGAAACCTTCGCTCCTATAGCAAAACTTGAGGCCATCAGAATGTTCCTAGCATTTGCATGCTCTAGAGATTTCAAAATCTATTAGATGGATGTCAAATTAGCATTCCTTAATGGAACACTAGAAGAAGAAGTCTACGTTGAGCAACCAGAAGGATTCATTTTATCAGAAAACTAGGACTATATGTGCAAACTGAAAAAGGCCATGTATGGTCTTAAACAAGCCCCCAGGGCATGGTTCTCTAGGCTTGATCAGTATCTACATAAACATGGATACAAGGGACTACTAACAACAACCTATATATCAAAATTGAGGATCAAATCATGATTTTTGTGGTAGTATATGTAGATGACATCATATTTGGGAGTAATCTCACTACATTAACAAGAAAATTTGCAACTAAAATGCAAGAAGAGTTTGAAATGTCTATGTTGGGAGAACTTTCATTTTTCTTAGGTTTACAAGTAAATCAAACAAAAAATGGAATATTTGTTTCACAAACCAAATATATCAAAGACATGTTGAAGAAATTTCAAATGGAAGATAGTAAACCCATGAGTACTCCCATTGTCATTGGATGTAAGATAAGTCTAGAAGATGACTCACCAAAAGTGGATCTTACAATGTATAGATCAATGATTGTAAGTTTACTCTAGTCAACAACAATGAGACCTGACATCATGCAGTTTGTAGGACTTCTGGGGAGATTTCAATATGCACCTAGAGAAACTCACTTAAAAGCAGTAAAAATAATATTTAGATACCTTCAAGGAACCCTATAACTTGGATTGTGGTATCCAAAAGATAAAAATTCCAACCTAACTGCATATATTGATGTTGATTGGGTAGGTAGCATAGATGATAGAAAAATCACCAGTGGAGGAGCATTTTTCTTGGGAAAAACTCTAGTGGCATGGTAAAGCAAGAAACAAACATCCACATCTCTTTCTACAACAGAGGCAGAATACATTGTTGCTGCATCATGTTGCACACAAGTCCTTTGGATGAAACAAACTTTAGGAGACCTACAAATAAAATATAACAACCCTATTACTATTAATTATGACAACACTAGTGCCATAAACATCTCTAAAAATCCAGTGATGCATTCTAAAACTAAACACATACTAATCAAATACCATTTTTTAAGAGATCAAGTTACCCAAAAGGTGGTCAAAATAGTGCATGTAGACACCAAAGAACAGATTGCAGACATTTTCACAAAACCTCTGCCCAGGAGTACTTTTGAAAATATCCGACAAAAAATAGGAGTAATTCAAAAACCTCATTAAAAATCGAATAGTGAGGGGAGGATTACCCTAGGGGGAGCAACCCTTTTCCATTGATGTCAAAGGGGAAGAGTAACTTCATAGACAAAAGCATCATCACAGGAGGAGTATGTATGAAGTTAGAGTGTTAGATTGTTGGACATTTTGTCATTAAGGTATTTTCATTGATGTCAACAGCCAATGATGCACATGAATCTTAGAAGGGAAAGTGCAGTGAAGAAACGTGATCGGGATCAAAATCCCCACAAGAAAAACCAGGACCGTTAGATACGTAAGCACCAGATCAATAGTAGGGATTGATTGTAGAGCTCGAACAAATAATTGAACTATATGTTATTTCCAATCCTGCAATTATCCTAGATCGTCAGATCTCATTGACTCAAAGATGGATAACTATGGTTGATCCACCAAACGATCAGAATAAGTCATGACTATTGGATACACAAGCGCCAGATCAACGACACAGATAGATTGTGGAGAGTGAAAGGAGAATTAACAATGTATTATTTCCAATCCTACAAATAGTTAGGATCATTAGATCTTATAGATTCAAAGATTGACGACTGTGGTTGACTCACGAGTCACCAATAATCGCACAACTTCAATTGAGGATCTTGGGTGATGAATTAAACCACTCACAAGTTGTGGTTCCACAATCCACATTGACCATTGATGGTCACCCGACAATAGATCTACGGTTGGCATCAGTTCCACTACCAACAAGCGATTTCCATTGCGGAACTCGACGATAGTCTTAAAATTCATGCTAGTTGAGGACCCCGCAATCATCCTTGATCATTGATCTACTTTGAGAGACTTCTCAACCATTGGATCACTTTAAGTGGAAGGATAGGATAAGAAAGGAAAAAGGGTTGAGATCTTGAATACACGAATTCTCGACAGTCGTTGGATCACTTTAAGTGGAAGGATAGGATAAGCAAGGACTGAGATCTCGACTACCTGAATTCTCAACATTCGTTGGATCACTTTGGGTCGAAGGATATGATTAGAAAGAAAAAAGGGTTGAGATCTCGAATACTTGAATTCCCTATAGTCATTGGATCACTTTAAAGTGGAAGGATAGGATAAGCAAAGAAGAAGAGTCATTAGATTCAAACCAAGGCAAAGCAGTATCGCAGACAGATCAAGTCATTGATCTAAGATCATGATCAACGAACAACATTCATTTCGGGTTAAAAGTTGTTAGGAGGATGCACTTTGGGGAATCTCACTTCCGAAGAACTGGGAAGTGGAGAGATCAAATTACTCGAAGTCCCGAAGGCCGAAATTCTGATGTCACTCTCAACCGTCAATCTGAGATACATTTCGGATAGTGTCCTAATCGTTTGATCAAGGATATGAATATGTGCCACATCAAGAGATCTATGTCAGTAGGCCACATCAGCAAGGACATGTGGCATAGTTAGATAATGATAAGTGTCTAGATGAAATTGACAGTTTAGGTACATGTAAATCACAAATCTGAGTGGCATGTGGCATCCACTAAGCCCATGTCATGTCAACAAGTGACTTCAGCAAGTTACGTCACTCTGGGAGTTTTACTTCGGGAGTTTGACCACTAGCAAATGACTTAAGTCCCAAATTCATGAAGGACAAACTCTCGAAGTAACGATAGTCATCCATCTCATCATGCAATTAAAAAGTGATCATTGATCTTGACAAGTGATCAAACACTTATTTAGCCTAGCATCTAGTCACCACCTGCACTCGTATGGAATAGAGAAATAAGGGTAAAATGAGGCAGAGATTAAATTGGTAAGAATGTGGTTCTACGCTTGTGATCATATGAAAAAGTTTTGAAGGAAGCGCCTCTGCAAAACTCGGTTTTTGCAAATATTTGCAGGAATATGGAATCAAGTTAAAAAGAAATCGATCCATACCTGTGATCGATTTACGAAAAGCACTCTCAATAAATTAAATAATTAACAATAAATGTTTGAATAATCAAACTGATTATTGTTAATGTTAAAATGAAGAGGTGTGATGGTCCAAACAAAGGGACACAATGTTTCATAGCTTACACCAGTTGGAAGAGTATATAAACAAGAAAGAGTGGTGAGAAGAAAGTGTCTATGCAGCCTAGATCATCAGATCAAAAGCAGAAGCAGATTCCAGGAAGGAAAGTTGAAGATTCTTATGCAGTGAAGGTGGAAGGGAGGAGCATGGAGGGATTCATATCCTTACTAAGCAAATTGTAAACTACAAGGGATTTGGTGCTTCTTAGGGTTGGTGCCCTAAATACAAGGGAGTTGGTGCTTCCTAGGGTTGCTTCCCTAAATACAAGGGATTTGGTGCTTCCTAGGGTTAGTTCCGTAAAGACAAGGAAGTTGGTGCTTCCTAGGGTTGCTACCCTAAAGATGAGGGAGTTGGTGCTTCCTAGGGTTGGTGCCCTGAAGAAGGGGATTGGTGTCTCATAGAGTTTGTGCTCTAAAGAGGATTGGTGTCCTTCACTATTCTTTATAAAACTTGTAATTGTTGTTAAATATATTTATATAATTGATTTTGCATACAATTCATTTTTGATTCATTGTGATAATCGATAAAATATAAAAAGTAACTGCTAATTGTTGAAAAATGGTAATAATGATTCACCCCCCCCCTCTCAATATTCCAACACCGTTGTTACCTCATAGGATCATCATGTACCAACATTCATTCCTAGTCATTAAATATCTCTTTGTATGGAAGAAAAGTGGGGTTCATATTTTGGCCCCAAGTGGCATTTTCCCTATTATAAATTTATTTAACATTGCACAAGCATGGGGATGACTACCTCATTTGTAAAAGAGATCATGTTCATATACTCTACCTAATTATTGTTTGTCTTGTAGATGGTCTTCATCATTTTTCCTTGAGTATTCTTGCTTCCTTGGGAACTCTCTCTCTCTCTCTCTCTCTCTCTCTCTCTCTCTCTCTCTCTCNCACATTTTAACAGAAGCATTTGGGAAAAAAATAATGATGTATTTCAATTATGTTGATCCTAAGTTCACATATTAGGGGGGAACTATTAATAGCTCATTTTAACTCACATGTGACATTTAAGTGGTCATATTGGAAGGCACCAAAAGTTCAGTATCATCAAAATTGTGTGGCACATTACATGGCTATTTGGTACCTTTCTAAACAAGGTTAAACATTGAGTTGAATCAAAGTTCCAACTTTTGGAAAATAGTGCAACCTACATAAAACATCAAGTGCACGAATCTCACAAGAAATCCATTAATACTAGCTGTTAGCGATAAAAAATACCCCAGTATTTTTATGTGTTGGAAAATGTCTACATCTCCAATTTCCCCAATCATCTTACATAAGCTCCCATTGATCTTGTCTCCAAATATTCCTTTGTATTTCTTATAAACAATCCAAAAAAATGGGAGTTTGAATGTGTTCTACCCTAGGCCTTCTCATATATACTCGACTCCTTATTTCATATATTATAAACCAACCCTAATGATGCTACATATCAAAATATGTATAAGCCAAGTATACATGTCATCCCTTGAGTCAAAGCCACATGGCAAACCAATGTCATGACAGGGAAATACACGAGCCAAATCCGAGGTTGAGGTCGCATAGGAACTTCAAGTTCACATGTCAAATATATAATCCAACACAAGCCCAGTTCAAGCACCAAGCTTCCACATTACTCATCGATTACATGAAGGGTATATGGGTGTAAATAAAGGTTCTAGATTTCTAAATCTTGATATATATATATATATATATATATATAGATGAGATCTTACCTTCTGAGCAAAATAAATGTAGACTAAAATGCAAGTGGTCGTTGAAATGCAAGTGGTCGTTCACTAGAGCTACGCTATCGACGATCACAAAATATGGAGGATGATGGTGTGGTAGTTGTTCTCAAACATGGAGATATTATTGATTATTCAATGGGAGCCTTTGATGCTTTCAATTTAGCTGGTGAATTGAAAAAGGCATTGCTATTTTTTTTGGTCTATGTTGTAAACAACACAGGTTTGGACCTCCTTTGTTGTTTTGATGACAATGTAGAGACAAAGATTGTGGCATGCCATATTGAATCGTTTATTATAAGGATTATGGTGTTGAGAAAAGATTTACATCCAAAAATTTAAACACATATGAGCCTATAACTTGTCAAGTCTGGCACGGTTTCATCAACTCCTCCAGTTTGCATATCTCTAGAAGAATTTGAGTTACAACCCTAAGAACATGCTTAGTGTCTGAACAATCTGAGAAGAAATCTTATGGAACATTAGTTGTTGTTGATGTTTCCAAACAAAATGAGGATGACCTCTCTGCTAGTGTTTCCCCCATGGTACATATACATAACCCTTATGCCAGATGCTAAGCAATTGTACAAGTTGCCAGGTGCCCTATATATGTGGAATAAGTCCTCAACAGCTTCAACCACGGTGAGAAACCACAATGAAATGTCTAGAACTGCACAGAATGAATCTGAAGTTGAGCTTGAGGATGATCCTGATTGTGTTCTTAGTGGAACTCTCAGTGGAAACAACTACACTATTTCAGCATGAGTGGAGGCCTAAAAGTTTTGTTACTCTTTCTGGGAGGAAGACACCAAATCCCTTCACAACAGTGAAAAGGTCCAAGCTATAAATCAAATAACAAGCATCAGGCCATCTACGAGAAGGGGCTACAAGGAAATATCATTACTATCCATAATCGCCAGGCCAAATCAAGAACATAAATTTCTCAATGATTGTATGTGCTACAACATCGTTGATGCAAACAATGAATTTGATTCAATCATGAAAGGTTTTATTTTTTGGCCAAAGCATAGATTTCACCGGCACAGGAAGTGTATCTATAAACAATTACCAGTTGAAAAGCAGAGCTTTCACCGGCTAACTAGCAAATTTCAAAGAAGAAGATCTGGTGAAACAACAGAGAAGGACAAAGTGGTATTCTTCTTGCACATATCTCAGTTTGATCTTTTCAAAGTGAATGAGGATGGTTTCTAAGTTAAGAATATAATTAAAGAGATCTCTTTTAGTGTTCTATTCCAATTTTTGAGACAGATGTTGAGACAAGAAGATAAAGGAATTTTACTATTTTCGGTCAAAGATATTATAAGTTGTTAAAATGAAATCTCCATAATGAGAAGATTAGCTTCTGGATGTCAATTGAAGATTCTAGAAGGCATAGTCATCATCCAGCATACAGAAGCAGTTATCAAAGACTTAGTATTAGGATATGGTTTGACTTCCCTTTTTAAAGGATATGTTCCTATAATTTTGAAATTAGTTTTATGATTAAACTATTTTTAGTATTCTTGATCCCTCTTAATAGGATCTCCAATTGTTATGTAAAGGCTATAAAGCCTATGATCTCGAAGAGCACCAGGTTCAATTTTGGATACATAAGATACTATATTGTAAACAGACTTTTCCATTTGATAATATAAATAACAGTT
Organism: Picea engelmannii; assembly: GCA_009831015.1. Taxonomy (NCBI): domain Eukaryota; kingdom Viridiplantae; phylum Streptophyta; class Pinopsida; order Pinales; family Pinaceae; genus Picea; species Picea engelmannii. The sequence continues at coordinate 405,841 of ML800747.1, forward strand.
TTCTCTCTCTATTGATGTCAGATTCTCATCTTTCCTTATGTACTCTTATTCAAGTTGTTTTAGCTGCAGAATGACTGTCATCTCATTGGTTAGCTCATAACTTTATTAATAGTTGCTTATCATTGTTTATTAAACCCTACATTTGTATTTGGTTTATAAGCATTGTTTTCTCACCCACTTAAAAGCTATCATATGATTATTGATCCTTGAGAGCACTGATTCATTTGATTCTCATTTTGATTGTTTGAATACCATACTGTAATTGAGTTATCCCATTGATCCACACATAAAAAATACAAAAACAAGTTTACCTTAAGTTACCAAGCATCTTTGTCTTACAACCTCAAAGAGTTTCTTGGAGTGATAACACCAGTGTAATAATTGTAAATGCAATATCCAACTACCTTTGTAGTGCATAAATTCTATGGGATAGGAACAAACAATGTAAGGGTAACATGCAGAGATAGTAAAACTCCCATCTCATTAAGGGTAACAATCTACAACCCTGAAATCATCAATAGTAGCTAGCATAGGAGGGAGAACCACCCCTCCTATTGTAGCATCATTATGGGGAGAAATCACCCTCCCCCCAACAAATCGAACACCAAAAATCAAGGTAAACAATATGAATCATTCCCAATGGAAGAAGAAGATAGATTCAACACTCCTCCCCAAATATAAACACCTCCTCTAAACCAAAACACCCTTGAGGTAATAGAACCATGACGTTTCAACACATGTATCATATAGACAACAAAAATACCACAATATGAGATCCAATCTATCAATATTGATGAGATGATCCAATATATGCAAGACCACGCCATGATCTAAAAATTCATGGGCCTATGGCGATCAGAGAAATATCTATTATGGTGGATCAAGACTAGATGGAAACCAAAAGGCGATGTGGAGCTCAAATTGGGCTTGAAAGGATTCTTTACAACAATATTTAGTTAAGTGGAGGATAGAGAACACATTTTCCAAAACGGGACATATTTCTTCAACTCTCCCAGCCTCTACCTACACTTATGGATAGAGAAATTCAACTCAACGAAAGAATAATTCTTAGCAGCCCCAATATGGATTCACTTGTATTCATTGCCCCATGAATATTGATACCCTGACATAATAGAAGGAATAGGAAACATCATCGATACCTTTATTAGAATAACAAACACTACGTAGTAAGGACGATACACCTCATACGCAAGGATCTATGTTTACCTCAACATCTTGAAGCCTTTATCGGCTTTGATCTGCCTCCATCACATGAATTCGAACTAGATCCAAACAATAGAATACAAACACATTCCCTTCCAGTATAGAAAGTTCCATGTGCACAAACACTTATTCATGGATTTCCCCTTGAATATTCCTCAAGATTAGACAAGGAATTAGAAAGCCAAGGACGAGGAAGGATTTGAAAAAGTTACCATGAAAAGGAAAATCCCAAGAAAACCCCCTCAGCAACTACCTCCAAAGGGCCCAAAATCAGCAAAAGCTTCAAAACTTTGTCAACAACACAAGGGAACAATTTAGAGAACATGCAACAAGAACCAACACAAGAGGAGAAAAAATGAAATAAAATAAAACATCTATGAACCCAAATAATCCTCAACACAAAACAAAGGAAGGTACGGGAATAGAACATCTTATCATTGATGAGGATGTGGAAATGACCTCAATAGGGGACGACAAGGAAGATCTTTATAATGGTGAATAAATGGATCTCAGGGAACTAGATCTATATGGCATTTTGGTGGAATGCAAATGACAAGATTCCAATTCCATCCCCAAAACTCAAATCCAGCTGCTAAAGTCTTCCCTCCTCAAGTCAAAATCCAAGGAAAATTTGACAACAACACAAAAAGGTAAGAATTTGTCCTCTTCATCCCTCAGTATTAAGAATCCTATTGTAAAATACACCCCTAAATCAGTGAAAGAATAAAGAAAAATGGGGCAATGGACTAACAAGAAACTAATCCAAGAATTGGGTTAATTCTTGGTTAACTCAAGTCAAATTAACATGATGACATAGAATTTATCTCCCAACCCCCACCGATCTCAATGAAAGTAATCTCATGGAATAACCACTGCCTAAATGGCCCAAGAAAACATATATCCCTCAAGGCTATGTTAAGAAAGGAAAAAACATTGATCCTTATGATTCAGAAAACAAAATTTACCTCAGAAATCCTCCACAGGCTAGCCACCAAATCCTAGGCAGGTTGACATTCAATTTTTATTGACGATGAGGGAACCTCGTTTGGATTTTTTCTCCTCTGGAACCCTAATTAAGTCCTCCTCTCTAATTTTTTCCCAACCACGATAACGTTCTCAACAAGATTCCAAATGATTGGATCGGATCAATCGGGAATCCTCTCCAATGTTTATGGCCCTCAGACAACTGTAGATAAAATAGCATTCCTCCACAATATCCAATAGCTAGAGACAATAGTAAATCAATCTTAGTGGATTGTAGGAGGATAATTCAACATAATCATATCACTAGCTGAGAAAAACGGAGGAATTAATTGGTTGGAGTACAACTCTGAATTCTTCAACGATACCATTCCCAACCTCTACCTGGTGGATTCATAAACGAGGAACGAAATTTTCACTTGGAATAATTGCAGAGGAAGAGAAAATAAGATCACCTCATGTCTAGACCAATTTATCCTCTCTAAATATTTAATGGCATAGAACATAGCAATCAAATCCTCCATTCTTCCAAGTCATTGTTCATACCACTGGTTGATATGTCTAAACATAGACATCAAAGTTTCTCCATTAAATTGAACCTTCAAGTTTAAAAATTTTGGAATGGAACACTCCTCATTCCAGGCCAACATAGAACAATGGTGGTAGGAGGAATCCACATTTAGTGCATCCCCAATGTATGGGTTCCAAAAATTCCTAAAACACTTAAATAAAAGCTCGAGAAGTGAAAAAAAAAAAAATTCGAAGGCATCCTCTAGGAAAAATAATAGTTGGTTCAAAGCATGGAACATATTCAATTGACAATGATACTATAAGGTAGAACATAGGAGTCCATTGCAAAATAAGTTCAAATTATCTCCCAAATCACTCTTAGAGAAGAATAGGAAGAATAAATATGGAGGAAAAAATATCAATTGCAATGGCTTCGAGCATGGGAGAGAAATTCCAAAACATTCCACAGATCCATGCTACAAAGACACCATCACAACCGAATCACCTCACTCAAAGAAAGTAGTGGTAACAAAATCTTTGAACATGCAGAAATCCAGGAAGAACTAACTCAATACTATATCTCCATGATGACAAAAATGTAACTGGATCGATAAGAGGCTATCAGGAAAATTACTTGAAACATTCCAATGCTGGTGACGAAACAGTAAAAGGAAGCACTATTGATCTGTATTTTATGAGAAGAACAAAATGAATACAAATTATTAACAGGTTCTTAACACAAAATAACAGAGATACAGTAAAACTAGTTTTCTATTCAATAACGAAATAAGCCAAAACTGTAAAATGCAGTGGAAACAAGCTTGCTGGAATGGTGGCGGCTTATCTCTGAGAAGAGATGTGATGGAAATGCGCATTCGCAAGAAGAAGGATACAATGAGGCATTGAAGGCATTTTTACAATAAGAAATAATTTCAAAAACCCTATACATCCAAAAACCTAACCCTAGGGGATGAAGCGCCAAAAGTCATGTGGGCCCCGTTTGGGTAAGTTAGTACATCAACTTCCCGGGGTTGTAACTTTTGCATACGATCTTCGTTTTAGGCGTGTGATAGCCCGTTGGAAAGGTATCATCAAGGAGATTAATTTTTGGGGATAAATTATGCCTTTAGATATCATTGAGGACCTCTATCCCTAAAAACTTTCATTTAGGCCCTCAAAATGGCCCTAGAAGTTAAAACTGCTAAAAATAGTAAATTACCAAAATTGTCAGAAAACTGTTTTGAGACAGTTGGAAAAGGTGGGTGTCCAATGATATCCATATGGATCAATCCTCCCTCCTTAGGAAGCAATGGTCTCCATTGCGTTGAGTTCCCCCATCATATGAGGAAATTTCTACTGAATTTGGCCATGGGTGAGCCACTTGCCTTGGTGCAGAAGTTGCCTTGCTTTGACGACTCGATAAAGATGGATCCTTTGTTGTCGAGTTCCCTTGATCTGTATATCCACAATTTGATCATTGGATTCCTATTGTAGGTAGTCGGGGTTGAGCTCTGTTGGTGTCAATTGTTCTGCTACTTCTGAGGTGTCCAATAATGGTGGGAAATAAGGGTGAAGGAGATCCACATTGAACACTGGGTGCAGACCAAGGAAAGGAGGAATGTTGACCTCAAAAGAATTATCTCCCATGGCCTTGGTGATAGTGTACGACCCATAATGGAGTGGGAAAATCTTCCTATGGGGTCCTGTAAGGCGTTCTTTCTGCAAGTGCAACCAAACTTTGTCGCCCACCTGAAACTTATGCGGCACCCGATGTTGATCATGGCACTATTTGTACTTGTCATTGGACTTCTGTAGGATATCTTGAACCTGTTGGCAGATGTGCTGGATCCGCTCAATGAACCAAGTGGATTTGTCAGCTTCATTTTGAGTAGGAGATGAGTCGGTCGAGGTGACCGCAAGGGGAAGTGCAACATATATGGGTCCCAATGGTTGGAATCCCAACCCCACTTGAAAGGGGTTGTGGTCGGTTGAGATATGCAGGGCTCAGTTGTAGCTATGTTGGACATCGGGAAGGATCTCATCCCATGTGCTAGGGTAATTTGAATTACACATGTGAAGGATATGCATAATCATTCGATTTACAACCTCAGTTTGGCCATCTGTCTGGGGGTGGAAGGTCGTGGATTTGGTGAGATTGGCGTTCAACAGTGACCAGAGGCTCGACCAGAATGTGCTGAGAAATTGACTATCCCAACATGAGACAATGGTTTGTGGGATTCCAAAATGTACCCAAACTCATTCAAACAAGAGCTTGGCAATGGCCTCTGCTGTGATGCTCTTTTTGCAGGCAACCAGAATCGCCATCTTAGAAAAGCGATCAACAACCAAAAAAATACAGTCATTTCCCCGCTTGGTGGATGGGAGGCCTAACATGTAGTCCATTGAGATGAATTCCCATGGCCTATAGGGAGTAGGAAGAGGGGTGTATAGGCCCTGTTTCTTAGTGGTTGGTTTGGCAATAGCGCAGGCAGTGCAGGACTTGATATACTTGCTAACCTCCTGTCGAAGTTTCGGCCAGTAGAAATGTTTCTGTAGCATCGCCATTGTCTTTTCAATGCCGAAGTGTCCTGCCACCCTATTGTAGTGGGCTTCCTAGATCAGCTTCGCTCACTCACTTGATGGAACACAGATATGGACCAGACGACACAACAACCCATCCTGAAGATGGAAATTATCGACAACTGCGTTTGCACCCAACATTTGGTAGGTGGTGGTGAAGTCAGGGTCTATCTCATAGAGTTGGGGCCATCTAGATGTCTCATGGCTACAAGAGTCTAGCACTATTGTGAGTGTTACGACTGGCGGTCTGCTGAGGCAATCAGCGACGCGATTGGTGTTTCATGTTTTATACTTGATGTTTTGGTGGAATTGCTACAAGTATGTGGACCACTTTTGATAGCGGTCATTCTACAATTTTCACTGTGTCTGCATGAACTGCAGTGGCTTATGATCAATGTGGATGATTGTCTCCTTCCCACAAATGTAATGTATCCACTGGCGGCATGCTTGCATAATGGAGTACATTTCTTTGTCGTAAGTAGGGTACTTACAGACAATATCTGACACTGTATCACTATGATAGGCCACAGGGTGACCGTGCTGAGTGAGAATGACACCCATAGCATAGTCTGAAGCATCTGTCTCGATCTCAAAAGGATGTTGCAGGTCTGGTAGTGAAATTACTGGGGCTGAGCACAAGCGTTGCTTCAAATAATCAAATGATTGTTGTTGGGACCGACCCCATGAAAATTTCTCCTTACCACCACCCCTGTTTATTTGGCTGAGGGCCCATGCAATATGGGAGAAACCCAACACGAACCTGCGGTAGAAATTGGCAAGGCCCAAGAAGCTCCGAACCTCAGTGAGTGTTGTTGGGGCTGGCCAGTCATGGATGACTTGGATCTTGGCTGGATTCACATGTACGCCATGTTGATCAATGATGTAGCCCAGGTAATGGACCCTGTCCATGCCGAAGGAGCATTTTTCCAAGTTGGCGTATAGCTTGTGCTACCGCAAGGTGTGCAGAACCTAATGAATATGCTACAAGTGTTCAACCCAAGTCTTGTTGTAAATTAGAATGTCATCCAGATACACCACTACAAAAATTATTGGTGAATGGTCGTAGGATATCGTCCATCGTCCTCATGAAAGTGGCTGGAGAATTTTTCAAACCAAAGGGCATGACCAACCATTCAAAAAGGCCTTCCTTTGACTTGAAGACAATCTTCCATACATTTGTCTGTTCTATCAGGACCTGGTGGTAGCCAAACTTCAGATCAATCTTACTGAAGTATTTGGACCTCATGAGTTGATCAAGGAGGTCATCGATTCGGGGAATCGGGTACCGGTTTCTAACTGTGATTTTATTTAGATCCTGGTAATCAATACAAAGTCACCATGTCCCATCTTTCTTCTGTACCAGCACGATTGGGCTCCCACAAGGTGATGAGCTAGGGCAGATGTGCCCCTTGTGGAGTAGTTCTTGGATCTATCGCTTGATCTCCTCATTCTATAACAAAGAGTCATGATAGACAGGCCCATTAGGTAGCAGTGCACTGGGGGTCAGCTCGATGGGGTGCTTGACCTGGTAGTGCAGAGGTACCCCTCTAGGTGAGGAGAATATATCTGAGTATTCTTCCACGACCTTATCTACTTGCTTCTGCTCTGTGGAGAGGTCGTCCACAGAGAACCTGGATGTGGCTATGATCTTTTGCTTATTCTGAGAGAGAATCACAAAGAAGATAAACTTCCTCTTCTGAGAGATGACCTTCTTGCATTTCTTAGCAGAGATCAAGGAAATAGCACTAGGTGGGATTGCCTCGGGTCTCATGTACAATTTCCTGTTCAAAGTAATAATAACACTACAAGGCCTAGACTCATATACAACATGACGTTTCCATAAATAAGGTTGTACCAAAAGAACATCACAAACTTCGAGAGGAGCAACATCACATAATACCTCATCTTTGAATGGCTTGATGTCATACGATAGTCGACACTGTTGGTTGACGTGAAGATCTCCTCCTTGGTGGAGCCATCCAATGGTGTACGGTTGTGGGTGCGATGTTGTTGGCAGGGCCAGCCGCTTGACAACCTCTGCTAAGATGAGATTCTTCTAGCTACCTCTATCAACGATGAAGTGCAGCAGGGTACATTTTACCCACATCTGTGAATGGAAGAGGTGCTCTTCTTCTTCTGGCTCGTCTGGTTCACCAGGCTGGAGCTTGGTGGTAGAAACGATGGCACTGGGTTCCGCATCAATGATCCATCTTCCCCTTTTTGGTTATGGCTCAGATAATCTATATTTGATTCAAATTATTTCACATCGGCCACCAACAACTGGTTTGAGCGGTAGTCAGTAGTGTTATGCCAAGGGCTCTTATGGAAGTCGCAGCACTTCCCGGTATCTTTCTTTGTCTTTCCGGTGTCCTTATTTTCTTGCGTCTTGGACTGGTTGTCCTGATACTTCCCATTTTTTATCTATCCTTTGCTCGGTGGGTTGGGGCCACCCTTTCTTGGCTTTTGTTGTGAGGGGTTCCCAGGCCCAAATTTTCGCGTCTTTTGTTTGAGCTTTTGCTCGATTTTGACGACATATCAGTAGGTCGTGCCCAAGGATGAGATGTCCAGAAATTCCATTTCGGTCTGGATGTATCTATGTAAAGAAATGTGATACTTAAGCACCAGATGTCACTCTGAATCTTTGATACCCAACTTGGTGCGCAAGGTATGGAAGATATTTGTGAAAACCGACACTGCTTGGTCTCTTTCTTGCTACAGTGTGGTCCATTTGGTATACAGGTCATCATAACTTCTGAAAGGGTAGTATTTTTCATTAATAGCATCCTTGAAGGATTCTAAGGTGGCTATGACTAAAAATAATGAGGTTTCCTCTATTTCCTTTTTCTCACAGAAATTTTCCCACCAATCTTTGACATGGGGAATGGCTTTGAGGAGCGCAAAAGTAATCTTTTCTTTATTCAAAAAGTTATGGACAGAAAAATGCCCTTCTAGTAGATTCAACCACTTGTCTACAGCATCTGCGTCCATTTGACCTTCAAATATAGGAATATCAAAGTTTCTTTGTACCTTGAAGGGGGCGACACCTCTGTTCGAAGAAGATGTGTCGCTTGTTGGTAGCCACCGAAGGATTTGCGTGAAACTATCCATCATCTCGTTCCTCTGTTGCGTGAGGGATTCCTCAATAAAAAATTTGAAATGATCTCCTGTCTCATCATATTTCTTTTCTCCTGCCATGGGAGGTCACTTGGGCGTGCGAGAGCTTCTTTCCTCAAGAGAAACAAGCTCGAGACCCAACTCTTTGTACTCCGACCTCGTTGGGGACACGCATTAAGATGACAAGGAGAAGACTGCTCTGATACCACTAATCCAAATTTTATGAGCAAAATGAAATGAATACATATTATTAACAGGAGCTTAACACAAAATAACAAAGATACAGTAAAACTGGTTTTCTATTGAATAACGAAATAAGCTGAAACTATAAAATGCAGCAGAAACAAGCTTGTTGGAATGGTGGCGGCTTATCTCTAAGAAGAGATGTGACAACAACGCGCATTCACAAGAATAAGGTTACAATGAGGCTCTAAAGGCATTTTTACAATAAGAAAGAATGCCAAAAACCCTAGACATCCAAAAACCTAACCCTAGGAGATGAAGCACCAAAAGTCATGTGGCCCCCGTTTGGGTAAGTTAGTACATCAACTCCCCGGGGTCGTAACTTTTGCATACGATCTCTATTTTAGGCATGTGATAGCTCGTTGGAAAGGTATAATTGAGGAGATTAATTTTGTGGGCTCAATAATGCATTTTTCTATCATTGAGGAGATTTATATTTAAAAACCTTCATTTAGGCCCTCAAAATGGCCCCGGAAGTTAAAACTGCTAAAAATAGTAAATTGCCAAAATTGTCAAAAAATTGTTTTGAGCCAATTGGAAAAGGTGGGTGGCCACCGATATCCATCTAGATCAAATAATGTGGGATATCACTCTTGAATAATTAGAGCAACTGGTGCTTGACATTCCTAAAGGTAAATCTCATGGCCTTGATGATTTTACCACTGACTTCTTTCATGCTTATTGGACCTTCATTAAGCAGGATCTCCTGGAGGTGGTAGAAGATTCAAGAAAATTCCTCAATGTCCTCCCAACGTTAAACTCCACCTTCCTGGTTATTATCCCAAGAAACTGGAGTGTCGGTCCTTCTGCTCGCTTATCATAGAGGGAATATTAGTTCTGGTCAAATCGATCCTACAATACATGCCCATGTATCTCTTCTTTGTCTTAGTTTCTCCCAAGTACATCATAAAAGCGGTCAGAATTTGTGAAGGACCTTCCTCTGGGGGGAAGTAAAGAGTGTTGAAAATGGGAACTCGTGTCCTAGGCAATGGTATGTCTCCAAAAAATGGCAGGTGGGATAGGTATTCAATATCTAGACATCCAAGTAAAATTATTAGGAGACAAACTATGGTGGTGATGGATAAACAATGCAAAAATGTTGTGGGACCACCTATGCAAACAAAAATATGTAAGTGAGGTACTTGAAACTCAATTAATCTGCATGAATAAATCTCCTTTCTTGTCAATATAGGACACTAATACAAAATCACTATTTTTAGGAAATGCACAATGGGAGTTCAACCCTCTTTTGGGATGACACATGGAATCAATTACCAAAATGGTAAAAAAGAGAAGACCTCCAAGAGATCAACATGACTATGCTCACTCAAACAAAATGGTAGTTGTCCAGTATTGGCTCCTTGGAGAAACAGATCCTCAATGGAAATTATGGCTACCCAACAACCATTGGACGGAGTCCCTAGAACAAGAAAACCTAAGGCACTTCATGGATGAACTGAATGCAAGGAAAATCAGGGTTACTCAGAAGTGAGACAAATTACATTGAGGAAATTCAACAAGTGACAAATTCACAACTAGAGAATCATACCACATAGTCACATGCCATACGAAACACACAAAGAAAGAAATTTAGGAACGCATCTGGCAATAAAAGTTTTGGCCAAAATTTTCCACCTTCCTCTAGTTTTTGGCACACAGGAGAACTTTAACATGAGACAACCTCCTCGAAAAATGTTTTTCAAGCGCTTCAATCTGCCCTCTTTGCAAAGACCTAACACAATACATTGACGACCTATTCAAATATTTCCCCTTTTCAATGGATCTATGGGATAGAGGGGAACTAACCTTCATAGGGTCTAGTGGGAACTAGTAAATAATTCATGGTACCATCAAAAATTGGACTCAAAGCATCACACAAAGCTCGATTATCAATAGAGCTTGGAAACTGCTATCGGGATTTACACTTTGAGAAATATGGAAGGAAAGGAACAGGTGCATCTTCAGGGTGGAACATTTGAATCCCAACATCATTTAGGATCATGTAATGTAGGATATACATGAATCAATCTTAATACAACCCTGTACAGAGTAGCGCTAGAACAACAACTAACATGAGTGAAAAATTATGAAAGATTTGAACCTATATCCAAGAAATATGCCTCATTTCTCAAAAATCACCTCACATTCATGTAACACACCCTCATTTTGGTCATGCCCCCCCTCCCTATTGGCTTCATAAAATTAAACTTTGATGGGTCCTCCAAAGGTAATCTTGGTGCGGCAGGCTATGGAGGATTATTCAAGAATGACAAGTGTGCCATATTATAAATTATGCAAGGAAGTTGGCCATAGACAATAACAATGCAACATAAATCAAATTCCTAGAGGAAGGACTCAAGATAGTGATTCATGAATGTTATTCCAAACTAATAGTTGAGGGATATTCCCAGATGATTATTAAATGTTGACCTACATCCAACATGGTTCTCCTCTTCACAAAATATGCAAAATTTGACATATTTCATTATCTTTGGAAAGCATAACTCACCTCCTCACACAAATCCCTATGCTCATTTTTTCTCATGTTGAACTGTCCACAAATAAATTGGTGGACATAATAGCTAACAAAGGAATTCAATGCGAACAACACAATTGGGACCAACAATGGGACCCTCTACGACCTAATTCTCTAACGACAACCTACTTTGTCCTTGCAATAAAGGATTGATAATCCTTGAATGGGGTGCTAGAGAAGAGGGGGATATCATAGGATTCACTAAACACCCATGTGGACCTAAGGAAGGGATAGACGAGTCTGCCACATCCACCCATGCATAGCCTTGAGAGTGTGACCATTGGTGCTCCCACCAGATCGATTAATAACTTATTAATTTAATGCAAATTACATATGACATATGTTCCTCGATTAATGACCCAATCAGGTCTATGGGTCAAAACAAATGGGGAAAGGTTTTAGAGGAATTAATCCTCATCTCTCTTATCTTCATCCTTTTGAGGTGGGTTTGGTTTAATGTCTGTCGTGGAAGCATATTGTCTTCTTTTCTTCGTGGTTGGAAAATTTCTTACATAGTGTCCATATTTGTCACATCTGAAGCACTGGATCTATGAAACATCTCTTCCCTGATTATAACCTAAAGCTCACGGAGTCTTCTCATCTCTGAATGTTTTTTTGAAGTTTATTTTGAATCTTCCTCCTTTCTTTGTATAAACTACAAGAGCATTGCTGTCATCAGGGGAGTCTTCCACTCCTCTATTTCTAAGTCTATGTTCTTCTTGAGTACAGTATGTCCACAGACGATCAAAAGTGGATAATTGTTCCCTTCCACTGATGCTTTGAAGAAAAGGTTCCTAGTGTTTTGGAAGATGGTTGAGAGTGGAAAAAACAAGTTCTTTGTCAGATATGTTTTCTCCAATGGCACCTAGCTTATCTTTGATCTCTGATATCTTCATAAATAAGGTAGCAACTGTATCACCTTTTGTCATATTGGTACTTTGAAGTTGTCCCTTTAAGGTAAGGGCTCTTAGGGTGTTTTCACTCTCAAACATATCCTTCAATTCTTCATACATTTCATAAGTTATCTTCAAGTTGGAAATACGAGGTAGGAGATGATCTCTTACTGAGTAGATGATTATTTTCCTTTCCTTGACATCTTCTTCCCTTCTTATTTCCTTCTCTTCATTGGTAGTTGTCTATTGTAAATTATTTTGTATCACACTCAAAATATCATCTTCTTCAAGGGTTATCTAAAGCCTTGACTTCCAGGAGCTGAAGTTTCTTGATCCATCAAGCCTATCTTCCACTAAGGTTCTTCATACTTTCAAATTTCTTCACAAACTCTTGCCAACTGGACTTAGAAAACCTAATGTCTAGGTTAGAATAGAAACCTTAGGTTTTGTTGGACTTAAGACTGCCAACAATAATCTTTGAGAGTGTCATAGGAATACCATTGAGCTAAAACATTTCTTCAATGAGCTACAAAAACCCTAGAATCAAAATTCTGCAGAAAATTGCGGAACCCTAGAAACACTAGGGCCAAAAATCCAAAATCCTTGAAATTTCACTTTGAGAGTCTCTAGAGGTCGTGAACTAAGGGAAGTCATACACCCTTATCCAATATTCATCCCCAACATCCAAGTGTAAAGTTCTGAAAAGGCCAAACAAGAGAGGGTCGTACGGATTTTGAAGAAACCCTAGAGGGTCATACGGAATTGCAGAAAAGAGAGGATTGCTTCTTTAATGCTTGTGTAATGGGTTCTTCAAGGCCTAAGCTATGGAACCATGTTTATTTTTCAATAATCCAAGATCAACCATGAATTTCATTCCATTTTTATCATTTTACTTGAACCATAAACAATTTGTTACAACAACCAAGATCACAAGAAGAAATACCATGCACAAGTACAAAAGAAGTATCCTAGGAAACCCTTCTCAACAAGGGAAGAAAACCCAACAAATACTTTGTTATATTCTTCAAGAGAAATACCTTCACCACTATAAAAACCTAGTACACAAAAGGGTGCTCATAAACCCTATAAGACTAGCGCCCAAGAGAGGTGCGCACTTTTCCCAAGAACAAGTGTTTGCTGAAATTTCCAAACTCACACTTGTGTTGTGATTCCTCAATGGGGAATTTACCTTTATTTATATTAGATTGAACCTGTCAATAGTAGTGTCTATTGGCACAACAAGTCTGACCTCAATAACTCATAATATAATTAATAATTGTCATATTAATTATCTTTTTCATTAATTATCTTTCACTTTATGGTGGGGTCGACCTGTACCCTTTACATCACAAATAGGGTTACAGGTAAGTCTAAATATCGTACAATATAGCAAGGGATATCATACACCCACTAGTTCTCATCCAATAGGGGAAAATCCATATGTGTTCAGCCATAGGGATGTCCACATCTCTATATCACTGCATCTCACAGGAGAACCGCACTCACTAGTGCTCAGCCAGTAGGATCACATTCACCTATGCTCAGCCAGTAGGATCACATTCACCTATGCTCAACCACAGGCACGTCCAACTCAACAGATCTCTTTCTCACTATGTCTCAAGGGATAATCATCTGGAGTATCAAATCATATCATCTCTCTGCATAGAGGAGGACAATACTTCATTTCATCTCTATCTCAGAACAATACACCCAACTCATTGGCTTCCCCACACAGGGGCACACAACATTCCATCTACATCTCAGAGAGGAACCACACACCCATATCATGGTCTTCCCTACACATGGGCACACAACATTCCATCTCCGTCCAACTCATGGGCTTCCCTACATAGGGGCACACAACATTCCATTTCCCTCTTAGAGAGAAACCACACACCTAGCTCATGGGCTTCACCACCTCACACAAGGGCACAACATTCCATATCTGTATCAGAGAGGAACCACAAACCCATCTCAAGGGCACACCCAACTCATGGGCTCTCTCTTAGGCCAACTCACTCAATCTGTGTCCTGGAGGGTGTCTCACGCAGTTGTAATCATCAAAATTTTGGACAACCCAAGAGTACAACTGATCGATTGAAGGAGTATAGTAACATTACTTATAATGAAGGTGAAACCATTAAGTCTTCCAATCTTCGCTTCACCAAGTTCTATAATCAAATCTTAGAACTGGTCAGACCTCAAAGCCAAGCTGTATTCATGCATTACTACAATGCCTTACCCTCTTCTTATCATCACAGATTGGAAGAGAAATCCATAAACAATATCAGACCTGCCCTTCAGAATTGTTTGGAGTATGAAGAGAGACTATATAGAACTGGTCTTCCTAAGGAGGACTATGCCAAGAAAAATTATACGTCTACCATTTTGTAGCTTATGCAAGACATTAATAATCACATGATTTATTTTGAAAGGAAGGGAACTACCTCTACTTCCATCATTGAGGCTTCCACCCAGGCTACCACTAAAAATTTCGCGAGCAATAATTTCCGACCAAAGGCCATATTTCCCAGAGCATGGTGTAACTTTTGTGAAGAACATAACGATGAGAGCACTTGTGAAGTCAAGAAAAATGCAAGGGATTGAATATTTAGAAAAAATCCAGATACTACCAGTGTTTTCTTAGATTGGGCCCCGCGGGATGATGTTATGGTAGTTAATACCAAAAAGAAATTATATGCCAATAAAGGAAAAATTGATTCTTCCAAGACTACTTTTTCCCCTAGCACATCCTCTCAAAATACATGCTCACGAGCTACTCACCATTCTAATAGTCATCAAGTCACTGCTCCTTCTTCAAAATATAACATTTTAAATCAGTTGGCTAACATAAAAGATGATGTTATTCTTCTGGGTATGGTAACTGTACTAGAACATCAACAACATCTTAGACATTTTATGGAAGGTAAAACTTCCAACATAGCCAATTTGATGGAAGATTATGATGAAGATAAGTATTATGTAAATGTAAATAGGATAGGTGTAAATAAATTTAGGAGAGCTATAAATTACACCCCTTTTTACATTTTTGTAAAGGTTTTAGACAAAATAGCCCATTGTTGCCTTATTGATGGTGGCTCAAGCCTAAGTGTTATGTCAAAGATTATTATGGAAGAGATAGGCCTGTCTTGTACAAACGAAAATGCGAGAAACATTCTCTCCTATAATAATCAACAACAATCCACAATTGGTGACATCAAGGATGTAACTTTATCTCTTTATGAACATCCAGAAATACGTACCACCCTTAACAGTCAATTCATCAACATTCCTATCAGTAACTACTCGATTATTTTGGGTGTGGATTGGCAAGCCCTAAAAGGTGGTTAATTGTCTTTAGATGGGCTGCATATATCAATCCCTATGGATGGAAAGAACATTATTGTTCTAAGGGAAAATTGTATCTCACCTTACATTGAGAAAATTCCTTAGCTAAATGTCAATTATGTTAAGGAGAGATTGGGTGTCTACTCTATTTTCACAGAAGAAGATGATGCACCACGTGAACAATTTGATTATGATGATGAAATGTGACATATGTACTTTGATGGTGCATGCTCCAGTGAGGGAAATGGAGCTGGTATTATCCTTTACTCACCTATAGGAAAAAATCACAACTTCTCATTCAGGTTAGAATTAGCTTGCACCAAAAACATTGTTGAGTTTGAAGCCCTCTTTTTAGGTATCGAGAATGATGATAATCTGGGTTCTGTTCATCTTACCGTTTTTGGAGATTCTGAGCTTGTTGTTAACCTTGTTAGAAAAATTTATAATCCCAACAACAAGATGATGAAAAGGTACACTTAGGTCATTTGGGCCTTGATTTCAAATATGTTATCTTTCAACATCACTCACATAAAAAGGGAGCTCAACACAATGGTTGTCAGGTTGACACTTTTTTATGCCTTTCCTACTCCATAGTTATTACCGCAATGAACTGATTTCACTTTTGTATCTCTATATCATCCGCATATACCTGAGAATGTTGAATCATGGAATTTTTTCCAAAATGGTGAGGATATATGTGATTTCTTACATAATGAACCTTTAAATCCAAAGGAAGTGATTTATATTGAAGAAGATAAGATTCCAAAAGGATTGAGCCCTCTTGAGAGTTCATTCTCAATGAGTGATGTTGGAAAAAAGGAAACTGATGAAGAAGAGGAGTCAAAAATAAAAGTTGGAGAAATTTTCTTAGTGAACATTGGAACCTTAGAGGATCGCAAGATTCTTAAAATAGGAGCCCAATGTTCACAAGGAGAAAAAGAGAAATTCGTGGATTTATTCCATGAATTCAAGGACATCTTTGTTTGGTCATATGAGTATCTTCATGGTTTTGATCCAAATGTATCCAACACGCCATTCCTATCAAGGAAGGGGTGAAACCAATAAGGCAAAGACAAAGGCCTGTAAACCCTGCCCTTGAAGCTACCATCAGAAAGGAAGTCGAAAAATTACTAAAATCTCAAATTATCTTCCCAGCAAAGTATTTTGAATGGGTCGAAAATATGGTTCCCATGCAGAAGAAAACAAGTGAGATTAGGATATGTGTTGACTTTCATGCTTTAAATAGATATAGTGTTAAAGATAAATTTCCACTTCCTAACATGGAGCTAATCCTACAATAGGTAGTCGAGTCCCAAATAATGTCCCTACTTGTGGGTTTTTCTAGGTATAATCACATTAGAGTCAAGAAGTCTGATAAATACAAAAGCACATTCACCACCATATGGGGTACCTTTTCCTATGAACGCATGCCTTTTGGCTTGTCTAACATAGGTTCCACATTCCAAAGAGTTATGCATATATCTTTTGACGATTTGATCGGTAAAATAATCCAGGTCTATCTTGATGAATTAACTGTTTATTCTAAAAATCGTTCATATCATTTTGGCCATCTTAGGAAATTCTTTCTGTGTTGCAAAAAATTTGGTATGTCATTGAATCCTTCGAAGTGTAACAAACTGCCTCGTTACGACAACCATTCTGGTAACAGGTGCAATTTTTTTTTTTGTGTTTAAGGTGTGTGTGCGCGTGAAGAAGTAACAACACACATAACTGTGCAATGCCCTAGACAACCGACAAGACGCAACCACGATGTTCATCACAAGAAGACTAGAGGCACACGACGAGCAACCACAACAATGTAGGACCATAGGCATAAGGTGCACAACGAAAACATTTAGCGACAAGTAAGCCTGACTGATAAATACGACTGACCTCCCGCCCGTCCTACCCTGCAAGGTTAGGACCTCCAAGACACATAAGAAACGCTCAAGCCTGGTTTCCCATCATCTTTAACCATTTAAGGTCTCAGGGATGGCGACTGTTCTGAGGAACATGGAGGTGTCTACATCCCACCGACACCACCGACCAAGCAACCCGCTAAATACTATTAAGTACAAAATAAACAAGAAGAACAAATGCGCCCCCTTATGGAAAGCGTGTGATAAGGACTCCGACAACGAACACCCAAGTTTAACAGTGTTTAAGCGAACCACAATTAGGTTTATCAAGAACAAGTTATACCAGCCTTACAATAAGGTAACCATATCGTTATGTTTACTAATGATAATAATCATTGCACTAAGGATAAGGATCATGCATTTCAACGATATCAATTCTAACTTGTAAGTATTATATGGCGAGAACCCTACATTTCATTTCTAAATTCCAATAATACTTGACATAAACGAAAACCATACATTTAACTCCAATCTTGCAATTTCGCTTATAAGGTAAAGATAATACAAATTCCTATATTAAAAACCTTACAACTAGGAAATTATAAACAATAACCATGACATTGATATGCATAACAATTCTTCCAACCTCTAGCAATAAAGTTATCATCATAGGTGAATATATCAGGAAACCATTACAATTACGAATTTATAAACAATATTTCCCTGACATCGGTAGGCCATGCCATTTCCTTTACCTATAGCCATCAAATTTTTAACATATTGAATATTCAATGAACCATATATT
>ML800748.1:26707-58667 GCA_009831015.1 Picea engelmannii
ATGGTTTTATGAAGTACTAACATCAAGTTGTACTTGCAAAAGATATATTTTCTTGTTGCTTTGTTCTTGGCAGGGACATCTTAATACTTCATCACTTCATTGGTTAAAACCCTGGGACTTTCTGATCAGTGTGACTTGTGAGAGCGGACATTTTCATAGACACTTTAACCTTTTCCTTCTCAAACCCCCAGGTCACCGAGGACGTCTCCCTTGAGCCATCAACCCTAAATAGAAAGAGGTATCCTGTTGAGGTGACAGTGATAGGATAACCTCCTGTTATGCCAATTTGTCTTTCCTTAACCTTTTCCTTTGGAATAAGAACAAATTGTGCGATAACAGGTCATGTGCACTCTTACTTTCTAAATACATGAGAAAACTATGCATATTTGTGTCTAATGGTTTGGATGTACATGAATATATATTTTTTTAAATTGAAACTTGAATATTTTGTGTATTTGTTTGGTTGATCATTTCTCTTTTTCTGGTTTTTGGGGTTGGCTGGTTTGGTCACTTGGCCGGTTCTGATAACATTGGGTCTCCATTCCCCATGGATTTTTGGATTTTGTACATATAAGTTTTGGAACTTTTTTACAATAAACCATTTGAAGTATATGTAAAATTGCACATCTGCAGAGCTAATTGTAATAGTTTTACAATTCTTTGTGTTTTTTTTTATGTCTATGACATTGAATTATCAGGGAATGAAAACTCGGATATTTTCTTCTTTTGATTATTTTATGAGTTGTTTTATCTCCTTAGTTCAATGTCAGGTTTTCCCCAGGTCCAAGTCATACTCTTTCTCTATGACTTTGCGTTGGTCAGCAGGTGCGTGCATGTGTAAATATGTGTACTGTTTTTTCTGTTGTTGCATGTACCGGTGGTCTGTGTAATGCTTTCTTCCATTTTGATATCCATGCCTTTTATATATTGATGTTCAGATAATTATCAATGCATGCATGCACTTAGATCTCCTTTCTTGTTCCTCTATATATGGCACCATGGAATCTGAATTATACTTGATATCTGCTTGAGTTGTATGATAATTTCAAAAATAAGCATTGTTTGATAAGCACCTAAAGCAGAACATGATGTCTTCTAAATTATCAAATTCTGGAACATGCACGAGATTTCTTAATCCAGAATAACTTTATTTTACAGAGTTGGTATAATCCTCAGTATTGCTGAGGCAATGCCTTTCAGGATTCCCAATGAACAACTCCTGTATTATATAGGATGCTGCAAATTGATTGATTGATGGCAAACTTAAGTTTGTGCGCATGATTATATAGTAGAAATGAGTAATATATTGTGTCGTTTATATCTTTGTGGAAAATAGATCTGTTGAAATGTTAACCTCTCTTGTGAGTATTTTCTTCCATGCTCCATGAATTCTTACTTTAGCCTCTGTTTTTTCTCCAGGAAAAGATGCTGGGAATGAAAAAGGGGGAAGGCCATGGTTGTTCCTTTGGGCATGCTTTATATCTTGTGGCCGGATTATTAGATGCACTCAGACCACATATTTTTGATCTGTACAACAGTAATCCTTTTCGACATGATGAGATGTGCTCAGGCTTAATGGAAATTGAGCCATGTAGATTTGAGGAACCTAGAAAGGATGTGTCTGAAAGCCAGAATTTCTGCAGAGAGAGCCTTGAAGTGATAATGGATATCTACTTTGAATTTCTGAATAATCTAGATGCAGTTAATTTGGCACAATATCTGAAGGTTGTTTTAAGATTGATTGATTTCTTGTGCCATTGTGTTGCTGCTGGTAAGCATTGTTTAGATATTGTCAACAGACATCAGAAACTGATACAGACAACAGCACAGAAGTTTCCTAAAATCAAGAAGTTAGGATTTCTTATTTCCCTTTTAGAAAACCATGATTTATCAGTGCATTCTGAAAGAACTGATGCCGATGAGTTGCTGAAAGGACAATCCTACATTGAGGACTCTCAATTTGGACCACCTATGTTGCCCATTGATGTTGTCCTGAAGGTTCAGAACCGATTGCAGTATTTCCTTTCACTGCAGACAGACAACTCGGATGACTATTCATTGACATCCGAAGAATATCCACAAAGGAATTTAAAGGTACAGTACAAATAATATCTTTCTTGGAAAATATAGGTTCTGCTCAATAGTTGTGATGTCCATGAATTTATTTTTTGCTAGTTATTTTTGAAGTAAATGCTTCTGTTTTTCCAAACTACATACAAAGACATGTACTTTCTATGCTCTATTTGCTTGTTTGAGCCACTAGGGCATCCTCTTTGGCTAAGGATATCTTACTGTTCTTATAACATTAAAGCTACAACCATTAATGCTGCAGCAAATTGCTCTCAAACTTCTACTTTTACAAAGGCACGATAGGGCCGACTTAACAAATATAATATAATATTTATTCTTTAAGGTTTTGTCTTGGTTTAATACAATATGAATACAATAAGAATATCTTCCGAAACTACTCAAACTTTAACAATGGAGTCCATCTTGGGAGATAAATTCACATTAACAAAGAGTCTTGTTATCGCACAATCTGTACTTGCCCAAAGCCCAAGGCAAGTAAGACAAGATTGGCATAACACGGGGGTAATCCTATCACTGTCACCTCAAAAGGATATCCCTTTCTGTTTAGGAGAAGGATAAATCCACTCCAAGGGAGACCTCCCAAGACCTAGGGGGTTTGAGGAAAGGCAAAAGGTAAGGCTAACCACCCCTCTCTCTCTAGGTCACTCAAAAGAGACTTAAGACTTGAAGGATGAAACAAAGGAGAATAAAGTGTACCTGCCCCTTATCAAGACAACAACAAACATTATGGCAGCAACAAGTAATGATGAATGCTTCAACAAGACTTGAAGTTTATAGAAATGACTGCTACCAATCAATGTATGAAGCAAATGGTAAATATATAGCAGTAATAATTAATTGATGACAGTTGTAATAACATCCAGAAAATGCACTTGAATAGACAATATAAAAAGATATTTTGAAGTCTTGAAATGATAACACTGTAATGTTCCGATTAATTTGTTTTTTTGTTTTCTCTTTGTTTCTCCTACAGAGAAATTTATACAAACAGTTTGCAGACATGTAATTTCTTTATAGTGAGAAAAGGCAATAACACAACAGCTACACTATGATTTTAGAACAATAAGATATCTCCACAAATCTGATGTCTTTCCTTTTTATTTAATTCAAACAGAACATTGGCATAACATATCAGATGTCAAACTGATAGAAACTTAATAAATCTGACCTCATACATCGTGCTATTACAGATCTGGAGTGATGAGAAGAATTTCTGTTGTAGAGTGATATTTGGCTGTTGTAGATTATTAGTGAGTTGAATCGACCCCTCTCCACTGTCTATAATGCTGACTCTTGTCTCCACCAATCTGCACCCTCATTTAACAAGAGATTGCGCCCCTCTTTGCACAGGAAACTCTTTCCCACTACAGACTTAGTCTGCTTCCCAAGTGAACACGTCCTGGAGAAGAAATCAACTCGTGGAAGAATATGGTCTTTAGAACCAGGAGAAACAATATGCTGATGCCTTAGATCGAATCTGGAATCCAACTCGCCTCCTGTAGGTGAAGAAATCAGTTCCTATCCACCATAAAGTGCCCAGCTCATACAATATGGGGTCAACATGCAAACCCACGAATTTGTGAAGGAAAAACTTGCCCCTTTAACTTGCAGCCTGACCCACTAGTGGTAAAACACGTCCCAATTGAAGTGTAACACTCAGCTAAGAGATATTTCAATCTCTATAAGCAATTCGATCCCTACAATCTTCAACTGAGCCGCCGCATCCAACAAACTCAGTCACAAATGAAGTGGGAAACTCCACTACTCATAAAATCTTAGTTATCAATGAAGCATGAGGAAGAAATCTGGATGACCTCTTCTCTGGAATGACTTACTTGTTGATTTTTCAATAAGCTAGGCTCAAGCATGAAGTTCTTTCCATTTTTAGCATTTTACTTGAACCATAAATAATTTGTTGCAGCAACCAAGATCACAAGAAGAAATACCATGCACACAAAGAAAGACCTCCCACAGAGAAAGACCATGCACACAGAGAAAGACCTCCCACACCATAAACCTAGCACACAAAAGGCTGCTCACAAACCCTAGAAGACTAGCGTCCAAGAGAGGTGTGCACTTTTCCCAAGAACAAGTACTTGCTGAAATTTCCAAACTCACACTTGTGTTATGTTTCCTCAATGGGGAATTTACCTTTATTTATATTAGACCGAGCCTATCAACAGTAGTGTCTATTGGCACAATAGGGCCGGCCTCAATAACTCACAATATAATTAATAATTACCATATTAATTATCTTTTACATTAATTATCTTTCACTTTATGGTGGGGCCGACYTGTACCCTTTACATCACAAATAGGGTTATAGGTAAGTCTGACTCTTGTACAATATAGCAAGGGATCTCATACACCCACTAGTGCTCAACCACTAGGGGCACATCCATCTATGCTCAGCCATAGGGATGTCCACATCTTTATCTCACTGCGTCTCACAAGAGAATCACACTCACTAGTGCTCATCTACTAGGATCAAGTTCACTTGTGCTCAGCGACAGGCACGTCCAACTTAGCAGATCTCTTTCTCACAGCGTCTCACAGGGGAATCATCTGGAGTATCACATCATTTCAACTCTCTGCACAGAGGAGACCAGTACATCATTTCATCTTCGTCTCAGAGAGAACGACACACCCAACTCATGGGCTTCCCCACACAGTGGCACACAACATTCCATCTCCGTCTCAGAGAGGAACCGCACACCCAACTCATGGGCTTCCTCACCCCACACAGGGCCACAACGTTCCATCTCCATCTCAGAGAGGAACTACACACCCAGCTCATGGGCTTCCTCACCCCACATAGGGCCACAACATTCCATCTCCGTGTCAGAGAGGAGCCACACACCCATCTCCTGGGCACACCCAACTCATGGGCTCTCTCTCAGGTCGACTGACTCAGTCTGTGTCCTGGAGCATGTCTCATGCAGCTGTAATCATCAACACTCTCTCTTGGCTAGGGAGGCATTCTCCACCAGGCCAAGTGTCTCACGAAAGTACTCGAGCTTCGTCTTGGCAAGCGGTTTGGTGAAGATGTCTGCAATCTACTCATTGGTAGGAAGGTACTGCACGTGTACTATTTTCCTCTGCACCATGTCTCTGATATAGTGATATTTTATCTCGATGTGCTTCGATCTATCATGAAACACAGGGTTCTCAGAGAGCTTCACACAACTCTGGTTATCACAATGAATAGTAGTAGGATCCATCTCATGATCGAATAAATCTATCAGAAGTTTGCGAAGGCACACTGCTTCGCGGACTGCCCCACTCAATGCTATGTACTCTGCCTCTGCGATACTCAATGCCACAGAGCTTTGTTTCCTGCTACACCAGGAAACCATGGCAGGCCCTAAAGTAAAGCAACAACCTGAGGTGCTCTTCCGGTCCACTGCACTCCCTGCCCAATTTGCATCGGCATATCCTTGCAGGCTCAAGTCTACAGTCGAGGCATATCTCAGGCCATATCCAACTGTGCCTCGTAGGTATCTCAATACATGTTTTGCTGCTATCCAGTGAGTCTGTCTCGGTTGGCTCATGAACTGGATAAGCACATTCACTGCATAACATATATCAGGTTTGGTGTTAACCAAATACATCAATGATCCAATCAATTGTCTGTACAAGTGTGGATCAATCTCTCCTGAATCAACACCACTCATCTTCTTCAAATCCATCACCATTGGTGTAGGCATGGATTTGCATTCTGTCATACCGAACTTTTTCAATATCTCCACAATATATTTTCCTTGACTCAAGAAAATCTCATCTATCCTCCGCCATACTTCTAGTCCCAAGAAGTAATGCATCAAGCCTAAATCCTTCATCTCAAATTTAGCAGTCAATGCTTGTTTGCATTCAACAATGAGTCTCTCTGAACCGATGAGGAAAAGGTCGTCCACATATAGGACCAAGATTAAGCATTCGTTGCCATCAATGTGATAATATAGGTTTGGATCAACAACACTCTTGCTGAAGCCCAAACTCATCAGGAATCCATCCATTTTCTCGTACCAAGCACGAGGTGCTTGCTTTAGTTCATACAGGGCTTTCTTCAACCTGCACACATGAGATTTTTCGTTGTGTATAACGAATCCTTCTGGTTGCTCGATATAAACTTCTTCCTCAATTTCACCATTGAGAAAGGTTGTCTTTACATCCAGCTGATGTAGCTTCCAACCCATGGAAGCAACTAGTGCAATGATGGAATGGATGGAAGTGTATCGGGCTACTGGAGCAAAAGTCTCATCATAATCAACTCCCTCTACTTGCAAGAACCCTCTGGCTACAATTCTCGCTTTGTATTTCTCGATGCTTCCCTTAGTTGCATGCTTGATTTTATAAATCCATTTGGAAGTCACTACAAATTTTCCTTCTGGTCTCGGAACTATATCCCATACATCATTTTTCAATATAGACTGATATTCTTCTGTCATGGCATCTTGCCATACCTGTTCACCTGAAGCTTCTCCATGACAAGAAGGCTCAGAGTCAATGATGTGGCTCATGGCTAAAAGGTAGCTTGAGAATCTCTTTGGTCTCTTGCTTTCTCTGATTGTCCCTTGAGGGGTTGTATGTCCCTTTGCTTCCTGTAGAGTTTTTCGGGCCCAAGCAAACCTTTTAGGTCCTACTGCAATATCTTTGGGCATGTCAATTGGAGCAACTTGATTGGTTGGAACAATTGGATCAACTGGAATAATGTCTGACTCCCTCTGAACTGTTGGAGAAGGTATTGTCTCACTATCAATTTCCATTTGAGATTCTCTGGATCTTTGGAAGGCTATCTCTTCTTCAAAAGTAACATCTCTGCTTATCTCAATCTGTCTCTGACCAGGAATGTAGATCTTATATGCTTTTGAGGATTCACTGTATCCTACAAATGTACCCTTTCTCCCTGAAGGGTCTAGCTTGGATCTCTTCTCTTTGGGTACATGAAAATATACTGGGCACCCAGATATTCTAAAGTGTCCAATTTCAGGCTTCACTTCGGTGAAGGCTTCTTTTGGAGTTATGTTCTTCAAGATCTGATGAGGACTCCTGTTCTGAACATACACTGTTGTCGTACATGCTTCTACCCATAGAGTCATAGGTAGACTCTTATCATGTATCATTTCTTTGGTTGCTTCGATGATAGTTCTGTTCTTCCTTTGTGCAACCCCATTTTGCTAAGGGTTGTAACGAACTATGAACTCCCTCTTGATCCCTGCTTCAATACAGAAATTTATGAAATCTTTGGAGGTGTATTCTCCTCCATTATCTGATCTTAGTACCTTAATCTTTCTTCCGGTCAGGTTCTCAACCTAAGCTTTGAATTCTTGAAATTTAGCAAGGACTCCGTCCTTGTTCTTTCGGAAGTAAATCCAAGTTTTTCGAGAGTGATCATCTATGAAGAGTACATAGTACAAGTACCCATTCAGAGATGCAACAGTCATTGGCCCACACACATATGAATGTATCAAGTCCAAGATTTCTTTGGATCTATTGTCACTGCTCAAGAAGGACCCTTTAACATTCTTCCCAAGAGCACAACCTTTGCAAACACCTTTATGCTGAATTTGTATCTCTGGAAGACTTGTTACCATTTTCCCTAGATCTGGGAGAGCTCTATAATGAATGTGAGCAAGTCTTCTATGCCATAGCTCACTCAAGATGATAGTGTCATGTAGCAGGGCCTAGACTGGTCTGATTGTTAATCTGTACAAGCTGCTTTCTTGAACACCAATTACCTTGGCAGAATTTATATGTGAGTCTTTGTGCCATGCAAGAACTCTTCCTTCTGAAAAGGTGACCTTGTAGCCTTTGTCTTCCAATGCAGAAATGGAGACAAGGTTCATCTTCATTCTAGGTACATATAGTACTTCATTTAGTTGAAGCCGCATAACTGAATCTAGTTGGAAGGTAGAAGTTCCAACCCCTTTCACATTATATCTGGGATCGTCTCCAAGGACAACATGTAGATGTGTCTCTTTCTCAACAAAATTTGTTAGGTGATCTATAAAACCGGTCATGTGCCTGGAGGCACCACTGTCAATTAACCAAGTATTATCATTGGTAGGGACCATACTTGAGAGTGCTAAGATGTTGATGTCTTCATCTCCTTGAAGTCTTGGCTTCCAGGAACTGAGTTTGCTTGATCCACCAAGATTGTCTTCCATCATGATTATGTTCATATTTTTAGATTCTTCACAAACCCTTGTCAACTGGGCTAGAAAACCTAACGGCTAGGCTAGGCTAACACTTTTAGGTTTTGTTGGGATTATGATTGCC
The DNA here is from genome assembly GCA_009831015.1 of Picea engelmannii. Lineage (NCBI taxonomy): Eukaryota > Viridiplantae > Streptophyta > Pinopsida > Pinales > Pinaceae > Picea > Picea engelmannii. The sequence continues at coordinate 35,078 of ML800748.1, forward strand.
AACAATAAGCCTTGAAGGATAGGAGAACACTGGTGAGTTGAAGAGCTCCTTCAATGAGTTGCAGAAACCCTAATTCTGAAATTTCTATAGAAATTAGCGAAATCATAGAAACCCTTGGGCCAAAAAATCAAAATGCTCGAAAATGCAATCTGAAGCTTGTTGGAGGTGCGTTGAAGGAGGTCGTACACTCCTATGCACTTTTTAGCTCCAGCGTCCAAGTGACAAGTGCTAAAACTCCTTAGAAAGGTAGGTCGTACGAAATTTCTGGAAACCCTAAGAGGGTTGTACAGTTTTGTAGAAGAGAAGGGATGATTGAAATTTGCTTGTGCAATGGGTTCTTCAAGACCTATGCTCTAAAACCATGTTGATTTTTCAATAAGCTAGGCTCAAGCATGAAGTTCATTCCATTTTTAGCATTTTACTTGAACCATAAACAATTTGTTGCAGCAATCAAGATCACAAGAAGAAATACCATGCGCAAGTACACAAGAAGTATCCTGGGAAACCCTTCTCAACAAGGGAAGAAAACCCAACCAATCCTTTGCTATATTCTTCAAGAGAAAGACCTCCCACACCATAAACCTAGCACAGAAAAGGGTGCTCACAAACCCTAGAAGACTAGCGCCCAATATAGCAAATAGGGTTATAGGTAAGCCTAACTCTTGTACAATATAGCAAGGGATCTCATACACCCACTAGTGCTCAGCCACTAGGGGCACATCCATCTGTGCTCAAGCACAAGGATGTCCACATCTCTATCTCACTGCGTCTCACATGAGAATCACACTCACTAGTGCTCAACCACTAGGATCACATTCACCTGTGCTCAGCCACAGGCATGTCTAACTCAACTGATCTCTTTCTGACTGTGTCTCACAAGAGAATCATCTAGTGTATCACATCATCTCAACTCTCTCCACAGAGGAGACCAGTACATCGTTTCATCTTCGTCTCAGAGAGAATGACACACCTAACTCATGGGCTTCCCCACACAGGGGCACACAACATTCCATCTCCATCTCAGAGAGGAACCACACACCCAGCTCATGGGCTTCCTTACCCCACACAAGGCCACACCGTTCCATCTACGTCTTAGAGAGGAACCACACACCCAGCTCATGGGCTTCCTCACCCCACACAGGGCCACAACGTTCCATCTCCGTCTCAGAGAGGAACCACACACCCATCTCATGGGCACACCCAACTCATGGGCTCTCTCTTAGGTCGACTCACTCAGTCTGTGTCCTGGAGGATGCCTCACGCAACTGTAATCATCAACATAACTAGGGTGGATTGTCTCACCACCAAAGCCAATCTTTGAAAATCCTCCTAGGGTTTCCGTCCAAAGAGTTCCAAAACCACAATGAGCTCTCTCAATGAGAATTTAGAAAAATACCAATGCAAGCATGAGAGAGGGCCCTCCTTTTTCCCTTTTATTTCTTCGTTGACTCTTTTGCGACCCTTTTACCTTTTAATCAATCTAAGTGATGTTTCATATTCTTCCTGTTATTGCTCAGTTTGTAGTTTAGGCCTTATGGCTATAGGATAAGAGTTAAACTGGCGTAACAGGGACCTAGCCCACCCAATGTCACCACAATGGGGAGGTCCTTTCTATTTAGGGTGGCTAAGCCCAAGGGAGACATCCCTGGCAATCTAGGGTTTTGAAAGGAAAAGGCTCAAAGGAGTAAGGCTAGTTTCCCTTTCACAGATTACCGCCAAGAAGATAGTCAAATGAAGAATAACCACAAGGAAGGCACCTGCTTGCGAGACAAGACAACCATAAAACTAATACATACAATAATGGTTAGTACTTCATAGACCAATGACTATCTTAGTTTTAATATTATATGCCATAGTCATTATTGCAAACATTGACTTCGTCAATATTTACTGCTATATAATGCTCGCCAATAGTAATTTCTATCAACAATAGCTTAATTTAGGCATGACGTCATCATGTGATAGACATTGATGTATTGGTAATTTTCATTGGCTAATTGACAAAACGCTGACCTTCTTTGTCTATTGCATTGCTTAATTAAACTAACCCTAAAGAAGATGACGTCATCCTTAGGATATTGACGCAGCACTCTGTTATATATGAGCAATAAATGACATTTAATACATTGATTTAATTTTTATTAGATGTTATATTATTCCAGTGTTTATTGACAAAGTAACATTATATGCCATTGTCATTATTTGACTTCGTCAATATTTACTGCTATATATGCTCATATACATTAAAACTTTGATAGTCATTAATTTATGAAGTACTAACCAATATTGCATGTATTAGTTTCACTGTTGTCTTGTCTCGCAAGCAGGTGCCTTCTCTGTGGTTATTCTTCATTTGACTATCTTCTTGGCGGTAATCTGTGAAGGGGAAACTAGCCTTAAACCTTGAGCCTTTTCCTTTCAAACCCCAGATTACCAGGGACGTCTCCCTTGGGCTTAGCCACCCTAAATAGAAAGAGCCCCCCATCGAGGTGACATTGGGTGGGGTGGTTCCTGTTACGCCAGTTTGACCCTTATCCTCTAGCTTATGACCTAAACTACAAACTGAGCGATAACACTTCCTAAGTCACTTTAGGTGCTTTTTCCCTTTTTCCCCCCTTTTAATTATCTAATGTCAATTTATTAGGCACTTTTCACCTTAGGACATTAAATAATTAATTAATTCCCTTCTTACGGACTATAGTCTACGGGAATCACCTAGGCTACTTTGTCCAAGTCCCATGATCACTTGGAAGGGGACATGATAGTCCTCCCTTCCTGAGATTGCTTGTCCCCAAGCAATTGTAGATTTGGATGTTGCAAAATTTGTTCACTTTCCCAATTGGCATCTTCTACGGGCAACTCTCTCCATCTAACTAGATATTCCTTGATTACCTTGTTCTGAAGCTTCTTTTCCCGAACCTCCAATACTTCCTCAGGAACCAATACTAGCTGCCCTTCCTCATCTAATGGAGGCAATTTTGTTGAAGTCGTGATTTGTTGTCCCAATGCCTTTTTGAGACATGAGACATGAAACACGTTATGGATCTTACTCCCTTATGACAACTCCAGCTCATAAGCCACTTCACCAACTCTCTTGGTCACCCTGTAAGGTCCGTAAAACCGTAGTTTAAGTTTCTCTGCACCACTCTTCTTCAGAGAAGACTGTCTATATGGATGCAGCCTGAGAAACACCATGTCCCCTACCTAGAAGGTGTGCTCTACCCTGTTCCTATCTGCATATATCTTTTGCTAGTTCTGGGCAATCTACAAGTTATCCTTGAGAGCCTTAAGAATGTCTTGGATCTCCTGAATCGAATCTTTGGCCTTGGGGGCCCTACTATCCCCAAACGCCAAGTCTACAAAGGATGGAGCATCATATCCATACAATGCTCTAAATGGTGACATCCCAATGGACATATGATGAGTGGTGTTATAACAATGCTCACCCAAGTGCAACCACTTAACCCATGTCTTTTGCTGCTCGTTCACGTAGTTACACAAATACCCTTCTAGCCATTTGTTCACTATCTCTGTTTGGCCATCTGTCTGTGGGTGGTAACTCGTACTAGGAGTCAATTTTGTACCTGTTAGCTTGAGAAACTCCTGCCAAAAAGCACTCAAAAATCGGTTGTCCCTGTCACTAACAATGTTTTTCGGTAACCCATGAAGCCTGAATATCTCCCTGAAGAATAAATCTGCTATCTGTGTTGCCTTGTACTCTGAGGATATGGAAAAGAAGTGAGCAAACTTGGTCAGCCTATCGACCACCACATAGATGCAATCTCTTCCCTGCGTCTTCGGCAACCCTGTGATAAAGTCCATGGATATGCTTTCCCATTTCTGCTCTGGAATGGGCAGTGGTTGAAGTAATCCTGCAGGGTGGGTCTGCTCCGACTTGTTTTGTTGACAAGTCACACTCCCGCACATGTCGCAATACATCATCTTTGAGGCCCTTCCACAAGAACCTCTCTTTGATCTTCTTGTACATCTTGAAATATCCTGGATGCCTAGCTAAAGGTGTGTCATGCATGGCTTTCATAATTTTCTCCTTTAATGTGGACTCAGGAACCAAGTATATGCGACCTTTGTAGTAGATGATATCATCTGCCACCTTGTACCTGTCGTCCTGTACACTGCCATCCATCATCTCACATGCACATTTGTTCTTGGAATACTCTACCAAGAGCTCAGATTTCCAATCCGCAGATATCTCTAATAACGAGCACATCTCAGGTCTCCTAGATAAAGCATCAACAACTACATTGTTCTTTCCTTTCTCATACTCAATATCGAAGTCATAGGCCTGCAGTTTACTAACCCATTTCTGCTGCCTTTCGTTAAGATCCCTTTTCCCCAAAAAGTGTCTCAAACTATTGTGATTAGTCCTGACCACAAACTTCCCACCTACCAGGTACTGTCTGAACTTTGCCAATGCATGCATAATGGCAAGCATATCCTTGTCATAGATGGGATAAAGTTTCATTGTGGTGGAGAGCTTCCTGCTCTTGTATACAATGGGATGCTTTTGTTGCATCAAAACAACTCCTATGCCCACACCAGATGCATCACACTCTAACTCAAGGGGCTGAGTAAAGTCGGGAAGTACCAAAACAGATCAGGAACTCATCACTTCCTTCATCTTATCAAAGGTCTTATGGGCCTCTTCTGTACAAGAAAAAGCCCCTTTCTTCGTGAAATCCGTAAGAGGGGCGGTCAATTGAGAGAATCCTGACACAAAATGCATGTAGTAACAACAGATCCCAAGGAACCCTCGCAAATATGTGATGTTCTTGGGTGGTGGCCAATCTAGAATAGCTTGTATCTTCTCCCCGTGAACCTGCACATCATGTGTGCTAACCACATGCCCCAAGTAGAGAATTTTTGTCATATCAAATTTGCACTTAAATTCCTTGGCATATAAGGACTGCTCATCCATAATGCTCAGAATCTCCTCTAAGTGTGCCAAATGCTCCTCCCAGGGCTTACTATATATCAGGAGATCATCAAAAAATACCAATAGGAACCTTCGCAACTGCTTCCTAAATATATGATTCAGGCATGATTGAAAAGTAGTAGGCGCATTGGTCAATCCGAAAGGCATGACCAAGAACTCATAGTGCCCATAATGGCACCTAAAGGCGGTTTTATGAATGTCCTCCTCACGGACTCTGATCTGATGATATCCGAATCAAAGATCAATCTTTGAGAAATACACTGCTCCGTGCAGTTAATCTAGCAGCTCATCGATCCTGGGTATAGGGTACCTATTTTTTATTGTTTTCTTATTTAAGGTCCGATAATCAATACACATCCGCATTATACCATCCTTCTTCTTGACCAAGACCACCGAAGAAGCGAAAGGACTGGATCTAGGTCTTATGTGCCCCATGTCAAGCAATTCCTTGATTGTTTTTTCTATTTCAACTTTGAACTTCTTGGGATGCTTGTACGGGGTGGTGATCACTGGTTTGGCCCCCTCTTCAAGTTCGATGGTGTGCTCAAAACCTCTGTCAGGAGGTCTCCCTGGAGGTATCTGCCCAAATACCTTGTCATGTCTACTCAATAAATCTTGGATGTCTGCATGATAGTGCCTTCTTCCTTCATCATCTATCTGAATATGGCTTCCATCCTTTTGTTTGATACTACTATAGGAGCATTATTCGTCATGCCTCGCAGTACAACCCGTTTCCCTCCGGGTGTGAAGAACTTCATGGTCATCTGTTTGTAGTTTGTGATAATGTCTCCCAATGTCTGAAGCCACTTAACTCTCAACACTGCATCTGAATCTACCACAATTACCACATAAAAGTCTTCTGTCAAGGTGTAGTTACCAATTGTCAAGGCCAATCTAGAGATTTTATTTGTGCAAGACACATTAAATCCGTCGGCCACCGCTACTTTGAACCCCTCAAAGTCCTTTGTAGCTACTCGTCTCCTAGCCATCTAGGCTGCATCAATAAAGTTGTGGGTTGCCCCACCATCAATCAAGGTCCTGACTCCCTGTCCCCTTATGACTCCTCTAACTCTGAAGGTGTTGAATCTCGGGGTACTTGATAATGAGGTTATAACAACCTCCTTGTCCTCCTCACTATGCTTCTCCTCTGTCTCCTCCTTCTGCTCTTTGCCCTGTTGAGGAGCAACCTCCTGTTCCTCCTCCTCATCGAAATTTGAATGTACCTCAATATAATGGGCTTGACTCTTCCCTTGACACCTGTGTCCTGGTACCCATGGATCTTTGCAGTGGAAACAAAGGTTCTTTCTCCTTATGTCATTTCTTGTTGCCTCATCCAACCTTTCCTTACCCGTATCTTCCTTCCCAGTAGGCTTCTTGTCCTTGCCTTTCTGTGGAATAAAGGGTTTGGAGAAAATTTTGGTTTTAGGGACTGCGCTCCCTTGTCCTGACAATAGCATCCTGCAAGGTCTCAGGTCCAACATGAACAACCCCTCAATGAATAACATGACAAGCCTCTGCTCCGATATATCTGACACTGTCACTGCTAGCTTCTGAAACTCTGTGATGTAAGCATCTGGTAATCCTTCTTATTTGAGTTGTGCTAACACTCTGAAATGTAGCTCTGGTTCCTTTTTATCAAACCTCTCCATTAACTTATGAGTGAAGTCCAAATAGGAGGTGATAGTCGCATGTCTTAGTGTGACCAACCCATGGTACCACCACTCATGGGCTTCTCCATCAAGGTGCAGAGTAGTGAATTTGATCGCTTCGGCCTCGGTCATAGGATTGAGCTGGAAGTATGTATCTAGCTTTTGTACCCATGCCCTGACTGTGCTCTTATTAGACCCATCGAAGGACAAAATGGATAGTTTGCCCAGCTTCTGTGCTAGATGTTGAAATAATGTAACTGCAAAGTGTATTCTAATTATTATTGTTGTATTATTCATTAGATCAATCCCCTCTTGCAGATTGATCATGTCAGCTATTGTAAAAGACCAAATCCCCTTTTGCGGATTGGTCAAAACATAATTGTAATAGGAAGAATAAGAAGTCGACCCCAAAATATATTAAAGAGGCCCTGGAATATATTAAAGGTGGTTATAACCACCCAGAAGAGGAAGTCGTCCCTGCCAATGAAGAGACACCTCCGTCCACACGTGCCAGAGTTGTATAAATAAGGAGGCTAGCGCCTCATTTAGACACACACTCACTTGTTCATTGAGAAACAAGTTTCGAAGCTGCAGTTGGAGAAGAGAGAGAGAGAAAGAGGCGCATTCTCGGGAGAGTACTTTCTGTATTTATTTGAGTTATCTCTTGGCATTGTATTGGCTATCTATAATAAGGAAGTTTTGTTGGGTTTTCTCCCCCATGAGGGTTTCCCAGGATAAATGATGTGTCTCTTGTGATTGTGTATTTCTCAGTGATCCTATCTTATGCTATTGTTATCTAGTGAAATGCAAAGAACTCTAATAATAGCTTAAACCTTAACATGGTATCAGAGCTAAGCTGAAGAGAGCATCTTTCACAAGAGAAAGTGAAAAACGTCACTGTTGTCGTACATGCAAATTAGGGTTTTTTATTGATGAAGTATTTCAGCCCTAAAACCATCTAGAAAAGTGTGCCCTTCCTCAAGGATCACTTTGGCATCCTCAGCGCAACTTTTTAGTGGTTAGATTTCTTGGAAAGTGAAACCCTAGTTTCACAAAGTCCAGAAGTACCAGAAAACTAGAAGCACCAGTCCAGAAATCCGGAAATCAAGTTTGGAGGGGCAAAAGTTGGATTTTCTCAGATCCAAACACACCAGGCTACTCACCTCAGCCAAGCTCACCTCCTGGTAAGTTCAGAATTTAATTTTGAGCATTTTCATTTTTGGACATTTTCCTAGCTCCAGGTAGAAGATGTCTACAAGCACTAAGCTTGTTGACAAGCTAGAAGGTGTGGAAAACTTTCGTGCCTCGAAGTATAGGATTGGACTCATTCTTGAAGAGACTGACCTAGCAAGATTCGTCAAAGAAGAAGTGTTGGAGCCCGACAATGCTGCAGACAAAGCAAAGCACCAAAAGGACACGATCAGGGCCAAAAGAATCATTGCAGATTCAATCAAAGATCACCTGATTCCTTATGTGTCATTAAGGAAGACTYCGAAAGAAATGTTTGATGCCCTAAACAGACTATATGAAGGAAAGAACATAAACCAGAAGATGAATCTAAGAACTCAGCTCAAGAATACAAGGATGCAGAGAGGAGAATCAATCCAAGAATACTTCTCCARAATCTCAGAATTCAAAGAACAGTTAGAAGCAATTGGAGATACCATAGACGAAGACGAACTCATAATGATGGTCCTTAGTGGTCTCACAAGACGAAGACGAACTCATAATGATGGTCCTTAGTGGTCTCACAAGACCTTGGGATGCATTCATCCAAACGATTTGTGCCAGAACRGAGAAACTAAAATTTGACGGTCTATGGGAAGAATGCATTCAAGAAGAAACAAGAGTAGCTAACCGAGAGGCTTTACTAGCAAGAGATGAAGATCAAGCCCTAGCTACTCACACTAAAGGAGAAAGAAAGAAGTCTCACTTCCAGAAAGAAACTCATAAAGAGTCTCAACCAAAGAGATTCCAGAAGAACGGACAACGAAAGGAAAGAGATTACTCATCTGTCCAATGCTACCATTGTGACAAGATGGGACATATTGCGAGATATTGTCCAGTGGTTGATCACATTGGGCAAAATCACCAGTATCTACCAAACCTTAGATATGGGGTTCAGAGATAGTGACGGGAAGAGGGTTGTTCTGATTGGCATGTCGACATGAGCACCCAGGACAGTTTCAACCAAAATGATGGAGAGGATATTCAGACATGGTGAGGTAGCATATGCCATAGAGTGCTTGATCATTACGCGGAAGGATTCAGAGGGTCGACAATAGTATCAGACAAAGATCAAGAACTTGGTGGAGCGACATCAGCAGGTTTTTGTTCGATTTCACCAAGGAGACCACTTGACAGGGGGTTTGAGCACACCATTAAATTGGAGGAGGGGGCCAAACCTATGATCACACCCCCCTATCGTCATCCTAGGAGGTTCAAGGATGAGATAGAGAAAGCAATTAAGGAATTGCTAGCGATGGGACACATCAGACTGAACAACAGTCCATTCACCTCTTCGGTTGTCCTAGTTCTGAAGAAGGATGGTACCATGAGGATGTGCATTGATTACCGGGCCTTGAACAAGAAAACCATCAAGAACCGGTATCCTATCCCTCACATTGACGAGTTGATGGATGAACTGGATGGGGCAGTTTTCTTCTCAAAGATTGATCTATGCTCTAGGTATCATCAGATCAACATCCGAGAGCAGGACATAGAGAAGACGACATTTCGGTGTCACTTTAGACATTTCGAGTTTTTGGTTATGCCATTTGGGCTAACCAATGCACCAGCGATATTTCAGTCTTGCATGAACCACATATTCAGGGATCAGTTGAGGAAATCAGTCTTGGTTTTCGTCAACGACATCTTGGTCTATAGCAAGACATGGCAGGAGCATATGAGGCACTTAGATGAGGTTTTGAGCATCATGGAGGCACAATCACTATACACCAAAGAGTTCAATTGTGAGTTCGGTATGACATAACTACTTTACTTGGGCCACATCATTAGTGCACAGGGGGTACAAGTACACCAGGAGAAGATCAGGGCCATTCTGGATTGACCAACGCCCAGGAACGTGACAGAGTTGAGGAGCTTCTTCATGTTATGCAGCTATTACAGGCGATTTGTCAGGGGTTTTCTTAGCGTGAAGCACCACTGAAGGATCTCACCAAGCATGGGGCTTTCATCTGGACCGATGAGTCACAGAAAGCCTTTGATCACATGAAGGAAGTCATGGGCACATGTCCAGTGTTAACATTACCAGACTTCACTCTGCCATTTGTATTGAAGTGTGATGCATCCGACGAGGGTATCGGGACAGTTTTGATGCAGGGCAGACACCCCATTGTATTCAAGAGTAGGAAGCTCAGTTAGCCCGAGAGGTTGTACTCCATCTATGACAAGGAAATGCTAGCAATCATGCATGCCTTTACCAAATTCAGACAATATTTGGTAGGTAGCAAATTTGTGGTCAAAACAGTTCACAACAGCTTGAAGTATTTCTTGAGCAGGACCTTAGTGAGCGCCAACAGAAATGGGTAACGAAGGTACATGCATTCAACTTCGACATAGAGTATGTCAAGGGGAAGAAGAACATTGTGGCTGATGCGCTATCTAGGAGACTTGCGGCATGTTCTTTGATGGAGATTTCAGCAGATTCGAAATCCTACTTGTTAGTGGAATATTCCAAGAACCAGTTCGCTTGCGAGATTCTGGATGGACAGATTCAGGATGACAGGTACAGGGTCATTGACGATGTCATATTCTACAAAGACAGAGTCTACTTAGTACCAAATTTAGGGCTCAAGAAGAAGATCCTCGCAAGAGTTCACGATTCACCACTAGCAAGCCATCAGGGGTTTTTCAAAACCTACAGGCAGATCAGGGAGAGGTTCTCATGGAAGGGCCTCAAACATGACGTTATGAGGTACATCAGTGAGTGTGTGACTTGTCAGCAGAACAAGTCAGAGTATACACTTCCAGCACGACTACTTCAACCACTCCCCATTCTGGAGAAAAAATGGGAGAGCATATTGGTGGACTTCATCACAAGCCTACCCAAGGTCCAGGCTAAGGATTGCATTTATGTAGTGGTCGACAGATTGACCAAGTTTGCTCACTTCTATGCCATATCGACAGAGTTCAGCGCAATTCAGGTAGCCGAGTTATTCTTCAGAGAGGTCTTCAGACTTCATGGGTTCCCGAGGAACATCATCAGTGACAGGGACAATCAGTTTATTGGGACATTCTAGAGGGTGTTGTTTAGATTGGTGGGGACAGAGTTGACACCCAACACCAGCTATCATCCTCAGACAAATGGGCAGAGAGAGATCGTCAACAAGTGGGTTGAAGGGTATTTGAGGAACTATGTCGGTGGATAGCAGAGGACATGGGTCAGGTGGCTACATTTAGGAGAGCATTGCTACAACACCACTTTCCACATGTCCATTGGTATGACACCCTTCCGAGCATTGTATAGGTATGATGCTCCCACTTTGGTAGAATTGGTTTTCGGGGAGAGCAGAGCTCCCAAGGCCAAGGATTGGATCACTGAGAGTCAGGAGATTCTCAAGCTACTGAAAGAGAACCTGCAGACGACACAAAATCGGCAGAAGATGAGTGCAAACAGACACAGGATAAAATGCAGCTTTGAGGTTGGGGATTTCGTCTTCTTGAGACTCCAACCATACAAACAGTCATCTCTAAAGAAGAGTGGGGCCGAGAAGCTCAAGCCCAGATTTTATGCTCTTACAGGATCATGCACCGAATAAACGAGGTTGCCTATGAGCGAGAGCTTCCAGACGGGAGCAAGATTCATAACGTGTTACATGTATCATGTCTCAAGAAGATGGTGGGACACTTCATTAGCACATCAGAGGAGCTTCCCCCATTTGATGAGGAGGGGCAGTTGGAGTTGGTTACGAAGGAGGTACTGGAGTTTCGAGAGCGGAAACTAAGGAGCAGGGTCATCAGAGAGTGTTTGATCAGACGGAAAGGGCTTCCCGTAGAGGATGCTACTTGGGAGAGTGAGCAGGTGTTGCAACACCCCGGATTGGTATTGCTTGAGGACAAGCAATTTCGGGAAGGGAGGACTGTAATGTCCCTTTCCAAATAGGAGCTCCAGAGAGTAGGCTAAATAGTCTAAACAACCCCGTTAGACTATAGCCAGGGCCAGACATGGGTAAACAGGGTTACTAGAGGTCATTCCAGTCAAAGGTGTTATAATCGAAAAGTGACATTGAGCTAAAAGTGGCTAAAAGTGCTTTTAAGCCAACTTGAGCTAAAAATAGAACAAATGAGCTAAAATTAGAAGTCAACAACGAATTAGGGTTTCGAGCAATTATAAGAAGAGGTTCAGCGACCTAATTCAGGATTATGCAGATTTTGACTTGTCATTGAAGAGAGAGGCGCATCTTTCAGGATTATGCAGATTTTGACTTGTCATTGAGGAGAGAGGCGCATCTCAGGAGAGATAGTTCAGTGGATTCCAGGAGGAAGACATCGGTTGGTTGATGTCGGTGTTGAGAGACACACCCTAGTCACCGTGAAGATCACACAGGTCTTCCATCATTCTTCAGCAACAGTTAGATAGGTTCCAGCAGCAAGGGCACACTTATTCAGGGTGAGGGCGCAACTTCTGAGGAGGTTCAGTGGATCGACTTGTCCCATCCAAGGAGCGTTCTTAGATTCCCCTCCGACCCAGTTGAGAGGAAGCTAAGGCGCATCTTTTGACTAGTTCCTCATCAGATTCCGACGGAGGAATCATCTGGGGAACATTTTCCAGACATTGGGAGTGAGGCACTTTGGGAGAACACATTTGAGGTTCCCAAGCGATCATCAGATCAGATCAAGTCAAACCCTTCCGACCCATTTCACAGTAGGCCAAGGCGATCAGTTTGAGACACATCTCAGTCGATTTTGACGGTGGAATCACTAGGGCACAGTTTTCCAGTGGTAGAGGGGCACATTCCCCTAGGGGGCTCCATCTGAGGTCCAGACACACCAGCAGAGGGGCTGATCAGTCACCAGAACTAAGAGGTAGAGCAGGGCACACCATTTGGGACAGTTTCCAGACCATTCTGAGAGGTTTAGCCACTAGGTCGAACTTTCCAGACTTGCAGCAGTTGTCGTACGAGCTGCCATAGCCTACAACAGATCTTCATCTCGTCCATTGCATTCCACAACATTATTCTAGTATCAGGTATTATTGTTTTAGTTGCTATTGTATTTCGGTTAACATCTTTTTGTCATTTGATCTAGCTGAGTGATTTATTTTACTCATCCGCATTCGACATTGTACTCACTGATACCATAATATAGGATTTGCAGTATTTTGTCTCATTTATTATCTATATGATCATTTATATGCTGTAACAATGAATTGTCCACGGTAGTCATATTAGATTAGCAACATTTCCCAGACTAGCCAAGTCAGGAACATTACACTATAGCAATGTTTTGCAACAAGAAGAAGTTAGCTAAGGAGTTAGTCTAGTTTAGGGTTAGCAAATGTTAGTAAAAGCTTCAAGGAAAAAGGTTTGAGTGTTTGTTTGATCAATCAACACTTGTAAATGGTAGACTAGTGTCTTTCTAGGGTAATGGAGTCGATAATGGCAACAACAATTCTTAGAGGAAAAATAGCAATGATAATGTTATGTCAAAGGGGTGGAAAGGATGAGAAAGGTGTTGGTATCCCAAGGCCTAAAAAATCTAACTCCTAGAGATAATTGCTAGAAAGTAACGAAGGTTAAGCCTTAGTGATTTCTCTTTTCCTTGAACAAATTGTAATAAAATATGCAATGGGAAAGGAAGTAGGGTTACTAGAGTGCTACAACGGTAGGGCTCTAGTATCTACTTCAAGATAGGTGCCTTTCAAGAAAATTTAACAAGTGGAAGACTATAGAGAAAAAGATAGTAACATATGTCTTTCCCCTAGGGTTTCAAGCAAGCAATTTCATAATCTTAGACATGAAACAAGTAAATTATCCATAAGCATTCATTCACAATAAAGGAATGCATATTTTCCACTTACTTCACCAAGAATAATCAAGCATAAACCCTAGTTGAAGATCATCCACATGAAAATTTGTCAAAATACACCAAGAAATGCCTCCTCCAAGAAGTGTGCACCACTAGATTTCAACCAATAACCCTTAAAGAGGGCCAAATTTCATACCACCACTTGTGTGATGAGTGAATTGTGAAAAAATACGAGATTTTTATCTCTTATTTATACAATGTCAATGACCTTTAATTACAATTAGGTCATGAAAAGGCCGACATGGCCAAATTACATGAAAGATCTAGTTTTTACACAAATTAAAATAATTAAACCTTGAAATCATCTTAAGAGGTGACGTCATGCCTTTCTAGGGTGACGTTGAGCCTCCTGGGTGAAACGTTGGGCCTTCCAATACCCTAGATGATGCCACACGTGCCAGTTAGCACATAACTTCTTGCCAAATGCCAATCATGACGTTGGGTGACGTCATGGGCCTCGCAAGGCCAATGTCCAGGTGGAAGAGCAAGATCCCCCTGGGTCTAGGTCTGCCAATGTGTCTCTGGTGAAACGTCCTTCCTTTTCCCTGGTGGAAGTCTCTGACATCTCTCTGCCCCTGGCTGGGGTCACAACATCCATCTGTGGGCCTTCAGCCCCATGGAGGTCTGAGCTAATCATCTCCCCATATGTACCTTTCCAACGGGCATGGTCTTGTAGCAACAACAAGTACGCCCTCCATGGGCTCACAAGTCGCAGGGATCATAGCAATGTCAATCACATCATATAATCAAATTACCCAAACATGTGCATCAAACCCCCCTTTACCCAGACAAATGCTCAAAGAGATTATATAATTTAACAAGTCATGTTTGGAGAGGGTCCCAAGATGTCCTATTGGGTTAATCCTCCTCAAGTTTGGGGTGTTTCCTAGGTGAAGACCAATCTAGGTCATGAAAGTGTGTGAAATGGTGTAGGGGAAATGTTTGGGCAGAGGGTGCAGTGATAACAGGGAAATGTAGGTCTTGCCTGTGGGTGCCTCTGTAGAGGGCAAGTTGCACCTTATCATGGATGTCATTGTTTCCTAGCCCATTCAATGTCGTTTATTCTTAGTCTTATTTCTTTTTCTTTTCAAGGGAGAAGTTGGGGGACACTGTCCTGGCATGGTGACCAGAGGTGACAACGTTACCCACAAGCACTTCGTGGAAATGAGAAGGATGGTTCGTGATTAGACCCCCTTTCTCTTAGCTATGCCACCAAGAGCCACTACCCTGGTTTGGTGACCAGATAGATGGCCAACTAATGATAAGACCTCCCATCCACCAACCAGACCTTGATTTTTATTTAATCTTACGAGTCCCCTTTTCTTACTGAGAAGCCTTTGATTGCTTTCTCGGGAATCCCTGGGCGAAGCATCTCAAAGGTTTTATTTTGGTTTTTAACTCTTGCTAGCTACTTTTACCCTCTGGGCCTTTAGCCCCTTCTTCCCACAAGACAAGGTACAACCCTTCCTAGTGTGGAAAACCCAATGCCCGAACCAAGGTAGGGGAAAACGAGAGGGATAATGATGAAAAATGATAAGTATGGAAGGAATGTACGATGAACTTTCATAGACCCACCTAGTGGCAACTCATCCTAAAGGGAACCAACTTACTAGGGCATTTTGTCACCCCCCAGGTATGAACAAGTTAAAGAGCATAATTTCCAAGCAAACATTATGAAATGAAGGAGAGTTCAGTGCAACATATTCAAATGTTTCGAAAATCAGAGTGTCACATACCATGATACCCAGACTCATTACCTCATGGAGCAAGACCCACTGCTACTTCAGGGAACCAACTTACTAGGGCATTTTGTCACCCCCTAAGGTATGAACAAGTTAAAGAGCATAATTTCCAAGCAAACATTATGAAATGAAGGAGAGTTCAGTGCAACATATTCAAATGTTTCGAAAATCAGAGTGACACAGACCATGATACCCGGACTCATTACCTCATGGAGCAAGACCCACTGCTACTTCAGGACCAGGCTGGTGGGATGGATGTTGTTGTTGCTAATAGATGGCATGCACTGAAGAAAAGATGGCCCCCCCGGGGCCAAGCCTAAGTCGTATGGCTCTCGGTACTCCATGTCTAGGACTTGTGGGCCTCGAGACATAATCTCCTTAGTTATCCCTAGGATAGGGGATAACAAGGAGTACAAGCGATTATTCACCACAGGTGTCGATGGATGAGTTCTTGGTCAAGCCTTTGGGATTGACCAATACATATGACACTTCCCAGACCTACCTACAGTTGTAGTTATTTTTGTTAGCCTTCCTAGATACTTTCATTATATACAACAACATAGGGGAAGACAAGAAGTTGCATGGGGCATGGAGAGTTATTAGGCAAAGGCCTCCTGACATGGGATACTCCATTACATGTTGCAAGATAGGAGAGGTTCACCAGAGACAGTCAGATGAGCGCTTGGGCATGATGGAGAGTATCCTCAGCCGTGGGACAAAGGATATTTCAGAGGTTGATAGTTTCAAAGTCTCATTGAGATGAGGATGGGTGTACAGTAGATTGGCTTAGCTGGCTTTCGATAGTTATCAGTATGGCACAACAAAAGTTAGTGGGGATTGAAAGTGGTGGAGTTCCAAATTTGCCAGGGGATCCAGGGATCCATTTGGTTGGTAGTTTGCTTCACCTTATGATGGTCCGAGTTGCGCTAGCGAGCGACATACTTCACTCTTGGATTGTCATGAGAGGGCTTGCTAGGATTCATTCTATATGGCGAGACAAGTTCTCCCTGTTGATACTCAGGATCAAGTATGGCAGTGGATTTGCAGACTTTGGTTCCAGAGGGATACCTTTATAGGTTCAGCTTCTTGATAATAGGCCCAGTCCTTACAGGTATTTTAGCATGAGGATCCAGGAGTGGGGGATCTAGTATGTGTACATTGGGTAGACATCCATGACCAGAGTGGTGCAACGTCAGCGTGATGGTCCCTTTCAAAGATTAGCGTGGGACCCTGGGGTTATAGGGATGGGCATTTCATTGACTGATGGAGGCGAGTGGATCCTTGCAGGGGAAATCATTTTGATTTTCTATTGAGCTTCAGTTTTGAGGGGAGCATGTCTCTTTTTATCGATTCGTTGAGGTCTTGTAGCACCTCACTGTGGCGGCAACACGTTTAGTCGAGGAGGCCATGTTGGGCTTAGTATGGCCATTGAGGTCAAAATCATTTTTTGTGGAGGCCAAGTGTTACTTTTAGGAGTTCTTTCATGAGGTGTGTGAGACGGGCTCCCTAGTAGAGCGACTCATGGAGGGGTTGACCGAGTTTTTGCAATACCATGTTGCTCTACCTTCAGTAGCATTTAGAAGGAGACCTTTATGTCAGTTCATCGTCAGACAGTGAGCTGAGAGGAGGATCTTTCACATCTTCCAGGTTGGCTTGGGATCCAGGTATCATGTTCAGTATCAGTTGGATCAAGTTGGCAGAGTGTCAGAGTTTGATGGAGTGGCTTGAGGACAAACAATCTTTGAGAAGGGAGGATTGTAATGTTCCCATTTTTGGATTCCCTTATTATGCAGTGAGATTCACTTCAGGAGGCTTGTGTCCACCAGGTTAGAGGGGTGAGACTATGACATCAGAGAGATCAGAGGGTTTGGAGGAGTTTTGTGGGGCCCAACTTAGTTCATTAATCATTTACCTTTATTCATCATCAGGATCATTTCCACACAACTTATCTTTGGTTCCATTGCATTCGGACGATTTCCGTAATTTTGAGTTACTATGGAGCATATTTTAATTAAATTCACTGAGGTAATTTTGGGCATAATAATTGAAGAAACCCCTTAGTGTAATAGTTCATTGGAATCGAGAGGAAAAACTCTACAGGATAAGATGATGAAAAATGACTTTCAGTGGCTGGAGAAGCCATAAGGGAAAATTAATCACTTTTTAGAGGAAAAAAGGTTAATTAATTAATAAAGTGATTATATGAAGAAATATTAAAAGTGAATTAAAAGCCATTTGGAGAGAAAAGGTAAACATGGGTATAAAAGAGAGAGGGGCAGGGCGGGGCGGGGCTTCTATCTCTCATTATGTTGATTGATATTTTGATGTCTGGCCTCTTGGCTAGAGAGTTCAAGTTACTTGAGGGTTTTGACTAAATAAACCCTAGAGATCAGCAAGGGAGTGAAAGATTCTCCTGTTCCTGATCCACGCTTGGTCAAGCAGGTGAAAAATTCCTCCCTCACCATTCTATTCAGCCACAAGTTTGGTTTTTATAGTGAAAGAAGAGTTAGGGTGTAGATCTCGAGGTTTCTTGCAGAGAGGGCGCATTGTGAAGGAGAAAACAATTCGATTGGGATTCAGAGAGTTGGATCTGGTAGAGATCTTGTACCAGGAACATTTGCCATCCTTGGGGTTACATCTTCTTGGCATTATTGGGGTTTTCATGCTCCATATTTATTTTCATAGTTGGGCGAATTATTGCTTGAGGGACCATATTCAGAGGTCAATATCTTCATTTCTGGAGTTGGGTTGAGCATTTATCTCTTGGGGCCGAACAGTACTCACCTTGGGCGAATTTTGGAGAAGGGTTTGAGTGCCATCCCTTCAGAAAATAGATTGATTAGTGTCTGGGCGAAATTATTGGAGCAGGGCGAATTATTGACACTTGGTAGCTTGGTTATCATGGGATATATTGCATTCTTGGAGGAGATCTATTGTGGGTACCCTTTGGAGGGTTTCTAAAGTTGGTTTGTTGCAAATTTTTAGTGTTTGGAGCCTTCTACATTAGCCATTTAATTTTGTATCAGATTTACATCAGATCTGTTCACCCATGTATTGAGGTTAGCAAATTAAATAATAAAATCAGATCTGAGTTATTTTGGCTTCATTGTGTATTGGAGTTTCTTAGTATTGTTTCCTATGCATTTCTTGTGTAATTTACATGTCATTTCATGTCCAACAACCGCCATACATAAGAAACAAAACCAATGATGAAAGCTACAGCCATATGTATGCAAAGTGTTTGACAAAATACTTCAACCAGCCAGCTGCAAATAAACATAACAGAAAGCATAAATTCAGAACAACCACTCATTGGGAAGGGATTAGCTGTTGCATATGATGTGTTTGACATAATCTTGAACCCTTAAACTTGAGATAAGTGGGACAGAAAGTATTGAAATGATTTCAAGAGAGTTGAGGGCTTGTATACCAAATGTTTGACAAAATTTCTCAACCACATTAATCTGATATTTACATCAGATTTGGTTGGGAACATTACAAAATGAAAAATGATTCAATACATGTTCAAGTGCTTCAAATATCGGAGTGATACATACCATGATACCCGGACTCATTACCTCATGGAGCAAAACCCACTGCCACTTCAGGACCAGGCCAATGTGATGGACGCTTCTGCTGGCAATATGTGGACTGTACTTGAAGAAAAGAGGGGCCCTCTGGGGCTATGCTTAGGTTGTCTAGTTCTCGGCACTCCATGTCTAGAACCTGTGGGCCTCGAGACACGATCTCCTTAATTATCCCTAGGCTAGGGGATAACAAGTCCAATTTGAGCAAGAGTCTAATGGTTTGGAGTCTTGGATATACATTGATGCACATGAATATATATTTTTTGATTAAAATTTCATAATTTATTTATTTTTAAGTAAACCGGTTCGTAAACTATAAACCAGCCTGATTCCTATCCAAGTCCGGTCCAAGTCTAGTTGGACCTTTGGTTGGTTCCAAGTCCAATTCTGACTTTTAAAACATTGGATAAAGCTATGGTATGTAGTTGCACTTCATTTCTTGTATATATACGAAGTTTCCAGCGGTCCAAATATTGTGCAGTTGCAGATTTGATTTTCAGCTTATGTTATCTCCTTGATTGGGTAGATTCTAGCACTTGTTCATGCTGATTTGACATAAAATATAGCTGAGTTGATTAAGTTATTTAACACATATCTTGAAGATAAAAGGGCAGATTTACTACTGTTATAATCTGATGTAATAAAAGAATTCAGATCTGTTATATGCTTAGAAAAGTGCACCCTAAGGGCTGTAGCATTGTGGTATTGAAGTAAATTTGCATGGTATTTATTCTCTTGGGCCGCTATGTGAAATTGGGTTGAAGATAAGTGAAATATTACTGCTTCAATTTAATATTTCAGACCAGCCCTATAGCCAACTTAAACATAATATTGACAGTTAGGTAGGCATGTCAACCATTTTGTATTGTCTTTTCTATTTTACTTATCTTAGTCAGCCATGACAAATTTGAAGTATTTAGCCTTTTGACTTTCCTAATACATTACTTTTGGCACAGAATACTGAGCTTGCGGATGAGATTGACCTACTTTCAATTCTCAATGATGTGGAGAAGGCATCTGCTCGTGTTCCCACTCTTCTTACATCTCTAGAGGATTCTTTGATTCAACTTATGAAAGTGCGGAACAAAGATATTCAAACTTGTATTTATCAACTGCTTGAAAGGCTATTATTACATTGCCCAAGGTATTATCTCTCTCTATTAATAGGAGTTCTTGGTACAGCTCTCTGCACTGTATATTTTTTGCAAGTGAGATCAATCACTATGAAATGTGTATTTTCATGTATCCCTTTCTTTTCTCTTGTTAGAAAACTGAAATAACCTACATCATTAGAAGTTTAAGTTATTTATATTGTGCTTACCTATGCCAATTAGGAGCAGCATATTTGATTATAGTGAACTTTACTATTAACATGAGACTGTTTGCAAAATCTCAAGTGTGTTGCAAAATCGGAAAATCCACTGAACCCCAGCTTTCAATTTTGGTTGTGATATTGATGGATACTTCCATTTTCTGTGTGTATTTGACAAAGGAATTTAAAAATGAGAAAAAATTGTTTACTAATTTCAGGTATCACAGTTGTAGAGGCCCAGAGGGTTCACTAAAAGAAAATTGGACCATTAGTTGCAACTTAAGATCGTATCATCAGACATTTACCGTGTTTATATCCACCAATTGATTTGCATTTTTTTATCTCTTTATTTCACCTATTGTTTAAGGGAAAACTAAAATATTCTGTCACATTAGGAGATTATGTTATTAATTTGTGCATACCTAATCCATTCAGGAGAGCATAGTCTTTTTTTTCTTGTGAAATTTGGTGTTTAATATACAGCCTGCTTAACCCCATTCTTTTCTGGCTGAAAGATAAAACAATTAACAGTAATTTTTCTGCTGTGACAAAAGTAGTTCTATATTGTGCTTAAATATACCCTGTCAAATTGCCTTGTATTGTCGACACATCTATATTGAACTGCCATCTTTAAGATGCATCCAATTTGATTCTTGTAGGCTGTTTCAAATCCTCAAGGACAACTTTAGGCTCCAATCTGAATAGAGATTAAAAGCATGTAGGCAAGATTGAAATCATAGTGGTGAACTTGATGCATTAGAGGTGATTGATGAGGAAACTTATCGCCTTTTCTTCATATGTATATTGATGAATGATGCCTAATAAAACTTATCACCTTGTTTGCATGTGTATACCTGATACATTGATTAGGGATGCTAAGCAGTCACTAGGCACTCAATGCAAAGAAATTTTATACCTTTGATGTGGACTAAAAATTCAACAAGGATCAAAACTATCTTCATCTGTTTCACTATAGGCTCTCAGTTTAAGGCAGATCAGCATACTCATTTTGTTTGTAATATTTTGAATACATGTTTCTGGGGATATGAGGCAGCCATCATGCATGCATTGACAAAGTTCAGACAGTATTTGGTAGGCAGCAGATTTGTTGTGAAGACGGATCACAACAGTCTGAATTATTTCCTGGAACAGAAAGACCTCAGTGAGAAGCAACAGAAATGGGTCTCTAAGATCCAAGCATTTGACTTTGACATTGAGTATGTTAAAGGTAAAAGGAATGTCATAGCAGGCGCCTTATCCAGGAGACCAATGGGTTGTTCGATGATGGATATATGCACAGATTGGAAGGCACACTTGCTAGTAGAGTACTCCAAGAACATATTCGCCTGTGAGGTAATGGATGGATAGGTGGTGAATGATAGATACCGGGTATTGGATGATGTCATCTTCTATAAGGACCGTATCTACTTAGTTCCAGAACCTACCTTGAAAGAAAAGGTTTTGAAGCCCTATCATGACTCACCCATAGCCAGACATCAGGGATTCTTCAAGACATACATGCAAATCAGGGAGAGATTCTCGTGGAAGGGTCTCAAGGATGATGTGTTGAGACACATCCGAGAGTGTGCGACTTGTCACCAGAACAAGTCCGAGCAAACACACCCAACTAGATTACTTCAACCTCTACCCATTTCGGAGCAGAAGTGGGAGAGTATTTCCATGGATTTCATTATAGGACTACCTAAGGTGCAGGGTAGGGACTATATTTTTGTGGTGGTCGACAGACTGACCAAATTTGTGCATTTATTTGCCATACCCACAATCTACAAGGCCAACCAGGTGGCAGAGTTGTTTTTCAGGGAGATCTTCAAATTGCACGGGCTACCCAGGCAGATAGTCAGTGACAGGGACTGGCGTTTCATCAACGCATTTTGGTAGGAACTATTCAGGTTAGTGGGCATAGAGTTGGCCACGAGTACCAGTTACAATCCCCCGACAGATGGGTAGACAAAGGTCGTCAGCAAATGGGTAGAAGGGTATCTGAGGAACTATGTAGGAGGACAACAATGCACATGGGTGAGTATTGTTACAACATGACATATCATATGTCCATCTAGATGTCACCATTCAGAGATTTATACAGATACGATGCACCTTCCTTTGTGGAAACAGTGTTTGGAGATAGCAGGGTCCTTGGGGCCAAGGATTGGATAGAGGAGAGTCAGAGGGTCCTATAGGTAGTAAAAGAGAATCCACAGAACCAGCAGAAGATGTATGCAGACAAACAGAGGATAGAGTGCAATTTTGAGGTGGGGGATTTGGTTTTTTTGCAACTACAATCATACAAACAGTCTACGTTGAAGAGAAGTGGAGCATAGAAGTTAAAACCCAGATTCTACGGGCCATACATGGTCGTCAGGAGAGTGGGCGAAGTGGCCTACGAGCTAGAGCTACCAAAGGGTAGAAAGATACACAATGTGTTCCGCATTTCTTGCCTTAAGAAGGCAGTGGGGCAACAGGTTGCCACTTCAGAGGAGTTACTGCCATTAGATGAGGACGGCCAGTTGGAGTTGGTGTCGGAGGAGGTACTCAAGCATAGGGAGCGTTGGTTGAGGAACATGATCATCAGGGAGTGCTCGGTCAGATGGAGGGGACTTCCAATGGAGGATGCCACATGGGAAGGAGAGCAGATACTACAACACCCAGGCTTGATGTTGCTTGAGGACAAGCAATCTTGGGAAGGGTGGACTCTGATGTGCTTTTCCCAATGAAGACCCTTGCTATCCCCACTTTTTAGGGATAACTAGGAGATCATGTCTAGAGGCCCACATGTCCTAGACATGGAGTATCGAGAGCAGGATTGACTCGAGCATGGCCCTGGAAGGCCCACCTTTTCTTCATTCATCATATTCGTCTTGTCAGCAGCAGCAGCATCCATCATCATCGGCTTGATTCTGTATCAGAAGAGGTTCTTGCTCCATGAAATAATTGGTCCAGGTATCATGGTATGTGTCACTTTTGATCATTGAAACCTTTAAATATATGCATCTGATTCCTTTTATCTCTAACAACTGCTTGGATCTTACGTTACCCCACTTGACCATGCTTGGGGAAATTGACAGGGTGCCCTAGCAAGCCTGTGCCCATAGATCTTGGTTTTCCACTAGGGGAATTTCTGAAAAGCCATCGTCTGCTCCCATCATGGCACCACTGTGTCATCTTATCTCCCGCTCATTTATCCCATTCCCCTTGTCCGAGCATTGGGTTGACCTATTTGCAGGATTGCACCTTATCTCGTGGGAAGAAGGGGCTAAAGGCCCTGAAGGTAAAAGCAG
>ML800748.1:90106-117302 GCA_009831015.1 Picea engelmannii
CGAGGACTACAACTTACGTAATGAAAAGTTGCTCAATCTAGTTGGAACCTCGTTGTAGTAGAAATTACATAATGAAAAGTTACCCAAGTTATATTTATGTCATAAATGAGTTAGTAAACTTGTCAAAGATGTGTCTCACATATTATATATAAAGTCACATATTATATATATCATTGTTTATCTATATTTGATTCATTTAAATAATATAGATTTTTTATTTTCCTGGGTGCTTTTATAATGAACAATAATATTCATTACATTTAAATGCCACACTATATATATAATAACTTAATTCTACATTAAAACTCTCCCAAAGAGAAAGACCACCTTTCTCAAATGAGATCTTAATTACATTGTTTTGGGAGGAGGTATTCAAATTTCCTTATTTTTAATTATGGACTCTCTATTTCCATTTTGTAAATACCTTTGGTTATATATTATTATGGATATTATGCATATATTTTTACTTTTGCCTTGATATTTCAAATTGAAGTGCAAAGTTCAATTTCGCAAAGTCATGAACTTTGAAGTGGATCATAAATAATGAATATGTTAAATTGATAAAATTATACTAATGGATCAAAGACCATTTTTTATTTCTTAAATACAAGAGCTTTAACCATGGGTGTGCTTTGTATCCCCATTCAAAGTAATTATTATGATCATAATATCAAGTTTTGTGGGATTTGAAGAAGTATGTGGTGGTAGAAGATCATTTTTTATTAAAAGTAGTATATAACTTTGAAGTAGTTGTAGATTTAAATTTGCAAATTCATCAAGTTGCAATATCAAAGATATAAATAATAGACCCTTCCCTTTCTCATAAACTTTTACGATAGATCGATGCCCACGAATGACTGGCCTAGAAATGACTAACGAATGACTGTCTTTCCCACCAACTATAGTAGGATAGGGTAAAAGAAATAGGCCCTTATAACGAGCCCTTATAGCGAATAGGCCTTTATAGCGCATGAATGACTGGCGTTTGAATCCCGTAAGCAAGCCCGGGAATGAGCAAAGGAAGGATCTCTAAACAGATACAGAGACACAACGATGGAAGGCACCGACGGTAAGGGATTGACTGGCCTTCCTCCAAATAGAATGCTGGCCCAAGGAGACTGTCTTTCCTCCAAGAGGCATGGTTAAATGGGGAAGTGAGGGGAGGGGCTCGTCAGTTTGATTGAAGAAGTCCCAACCAGTAAATAATAAGGTAAAGAAAATTAATGCAAAAAATGAATTAGTATGAAATAAGAAAAAAATAAAAAAATCTTATAATAGTTTATAATTTAAGAAAAATAGTTATTAAAAACCTTAATGTAATGGTTTTTCTTTTAGTTTTCTATACAATGTAAATATAAAGATTGTTAATAATGAAGTGAAAATTTGTTTTTATAATAATTATAATTTTAGAAAAAAATTGTTAACACTTGATTGTAATGCCCTCCACATTTAAATATAAATATTATTAAAATAGAAAATTTATATAATAGTTATAATTTAGGAAATAAAGACTTGCACATGATAAATAGCTTCTCCTTTTGGACTCTTATACATATGCAAAATTATATTAATAACATATGAATATTACAAAAGTGAGTAATGTTCTTTTTTTCATTTTTTTTTTTTAATTATTGTAGGTAATTTGAATAAATGTTCACAAACTTTAATCAGGAGAGATGATATTTTATCTATGATGAAAAAAAATATTATTATGTATTTGTAGGTAGAGTCGCAATCATGTAGTAAACTTCTTCTTGCTTGTTGGAATCTAGTGTCATGATAAGTTGGTGTTTCCATAGATCCAAAACTTTGCTTGATTTTTTGGGGATTTATGTCCATTTAGAATTGAGCAAAACTCTTAGGCATCATTTCACCATGCATGAAATCTCAGCAAGATTCATGTCGAATTCGTAGTGGGAAAGAGGGTCCCTTTGCTACAAGATTATCTTAGTTTGTAAATAGAAACAATGCATCATGTCGTAGAAACCATTCCAATAAACATAATTGGTAAGTGTATTTGACTGGTTTTAATAGACATTTTAAGAAGGCATGTGAAGGATATGATGAAATATTGCAAATTTAAGATGCCATTTATGATTGCAATGCATCATCATATACTAAGCACATATACTTAAATAAATTACTTAGTAATTAACACTACAAGTATATAGCCGCACAGAGATATAAACTATGTATGCCAACCAACATGTATGCAGTTGAAACATGGATGAAAATTGTGAGACTTGCGGCCACATGAGCCACATAATCAAGATCCCAATGCATTAACGCTTACATCATTTGATGTGTGTTGCCACTTGTTCGATTTAGTGACAATAGACTAGAGCTTATAATCAAATCTCAAGAGTAGAAAAACACCAAATCATCTTACATATTAGTGGACCTAACATGAGTCAACTAACTTGGTAATAAGCCTTATGTTGAGACACGAGCATTGAAAAGGTTAGATACAACTCTTTTTGGGTTGAGAAGGAGATGGAGGTTGATTTCACTTCGTTAACATGGTTCCCGAAAAGTCTTTAAATGTTTTTTTCACTTCATTAACATGGTTCATAAAAAGTTTTTATATGTTTTTTACTTTATGAAGTATTTCTCCAGCATTTTTTTTCATGGATTGACTTCATTATATTCGAAGAATTAACTTTTAAAAGCATTAAATAAGAGATAACCGAGATAGGTCATTTTTTACCTAAGGATTGATAAGAAAATTGAAAGTTTGCTTCAAAATACCTCTTTGTTATCTAAGTTTTCTAAGGAAGTTGACTTCTTCACTTCATTAGCTAAGGTAAGGATGAATCTCTAAAAAAGCTCCTTCATGTATACATAAAGAGTGATTAACAATAGAATTGTGATTTCTCGACAATTTGCATTTGATTTTCATAATGTAAAAGTCACTTTCTAAATTGCTTTATAAAAGTAAATGTGATTTTTAAAGTCTCAACCTCAAATAGTAGGATAAATTTAACTTATGAGACTCCCCTAGCAAGAAACACTCACCTTATCATTTGAATTTTAACCTATAAAAGTAGATTAAATGATTGTTAATAGAAGTTGTGCAGTGAAGTCTAATTTCAAGTGACTAAGAAATTTATTTTATTGTTGTTATGTTTTTTCTAAGTTGGCAAAAAGGGTTGTGACTTAGACGATAAGTAAGATAACATTTTTTGGATTTATATTGTTATCAATAAGAATTTATTAACATAAAAGTTTTTTAACTATTAGTAAAATGATATTTAAATCATTTTTATACAAGCAAAAGTTGAATCATTAGCCACACATGCACAAACTATAAGCATTATTAGTGTTTAAACATTATCAAAATTCAAAACTGGACTTTATCTCTTTGCTAAAAAACCCATTAAATAAATCTATCACAGATCACAACATTAAATCATCTAAATTATTATTTAATCATTACTTTATATATAATTATAGATATATCTCTATGTTAGTTGTAAGAGCACAATTATGTTTTTACACATATTGAGTTGAGCAACAATATATACTAAATACATACAAAATTACATGGAATTTCCTTGTGACAAATAGGTAAAGCTTTTAATTATGGATATGAGAGGAGCAAAGTTTAAATTTCTCTCCTCTCATATTGTGTTAAAGTTGATACAATTTATCACATTAATGTGGAGTTATGATTTATAACTCCCCACATATCTCTTAAATACATTTTTACATGTATAAAAATTCATATATTTGCTTCAAAGTTTTTTTTTTTTAAACTTCAAAGTAAGTTATCAAGTGAGATCTTAACCTCAATCATCTTATATGTGAGGATTAAGTTAGTTACATACTATTGCCTCACATGTGACCTTAACTTATAGTCATCTTATATCTTATCTTTAGGTTAAGTACATATTGTCCCTTGTCCCACAAACAAGGGGGTCTTATACACCAAGTTGGTGTGCTAGCTTGGTTGTGACCTTAAAAATAGATTATTATTATTATTATGATAATGGAATTTACTTGGTACAATGTCATAATGTTTAAGTACAAATTTTTATTAGTAGTAGAAAATGTACAAATTGATTTAACATTGTAATAAAGTTTCTAGAAATGAATTGTGTTAGGGTTTAGAAATGTTCTTAACATTTCGAGTGGACACTCCATCCATCATGAAGAAATCCAATTTGATTCAGTTTTGATGTTCAACATTTTGACTCCTATAAGACTTAGTTCTAGGGATAGAGATTCAACTTATAATTCTTGGAGTCTAAATATCTAATTACAAATTGCACATGCAAAAGGTTACAAATTAATTTTTCTACTTTACAATATTTTTAAAAAGAGATATTTTAATTTTTCTACTTTACAACATTTTTAAAAAGAGATATTTTATATGAGCCTCCGTTCATGTCTTGCAAATTGATTCTTAGCTAATTTTTTCTTTCACATTTCAATTCATTTAGAGAATTAATTTAACATTTGATGTTTTAAATAGTGTTAATTAAATTGCATTATTTAACTTAGTTAAAAGGATTAACTTCATTTTTTTTATTTAAATTGGCTTATTTTTCATCCTCTCAAAAAAACGATTAAATAAGGCTTCCTTTTCACCTTCTCAAAAGAGCGATTAAAGCAGGGTTCTTTTCACTCTCTCACCAGAGCGATTAAATCAAGTTTCATTTTCACCTTCTCACAAGAGCAATTAGATAGACTAACGCTAAAAAAGAGTGACTCTTCAATGATAAACTACCTATATCAACATCAATAATGTTATCATTACCCACAAACCATACCAAGCAATAAAACTGAGTTTGGGCCCTATAATGGACTGCTTACACCTTCCGGAATGGCCATCCGTCATTCGACCTAGTCCGATGAGCTTACAATAATCTTATTATTGGCTTGTAAGTTGTCATAGAAATGGCATTAGCAACCACAAAATTCGACACTTCAATCCTCTATAGACGAGTGAGGGAGGAAAACCCTAACGTGCTATTATTGACATGAACAGCATAAAACCCTACCAGCCCTTTAAAACCTAACAATCCTATTTCCTCAAGTGTATTCTTCTGTCGTGGGCAGGGTTCCAATCTGTGGTCTGTCACTTCAGAATGGCCACAGAAGAAGAGAAGGGCTCCAAACGCCCCAAGGATCTTCGCCGTTATTGCTGCAAAACCTGTGGAATCACAAGATCGAAACGCGTTCTGCTCAAGCTTCACATAATCTCTAGCCACGGAGTAGGCTTCTTGCACCTTAATCGTCCCACGAGACCCCATGTACATGGATCATCTTGCTAATAGCGTTTCATATGCTTATTTGCAGAGAGAAGCCCTAGAAAATGATGAAAGATTTGCTTCAAAGGCGGAGGGCCAGAGCCAGAGGCGTTCCCCATGTGTTTGTCCAGAGTGCGGGGTTTCGTTTAATAAACCTGCTCATCTCAAACAGCACAAGTTATCGCATACGGGCCAGGTTGGTTACGTTACAAACCCTTAAATTTACCAAAAAATTGTCTGTATTTTTATTTGTTAAGCGAAACCCTTAATTTTAATGAATGTATGTAATAGTGGTATTAATTATAATGAGCTTCTGTGATAGTGGTTTTAATATTTAGTGGGTTTCTGCTGTGATGGTTTTTATTCTAATGGGTGTCTGAGTGGCTTTAAATTCAATGGGTCTCCGTGATCGTGGTTTTACTTTTAATGAGTCTTTGTGATGGTTTATTACTTTAGTGGATGCCTCTTATACTGATTTAAATTTAAATGGGTGTCTATGAACATGGTTATTTTAATGGGTCTTTGCGATAGACGTTTTAATTTTAGTGGGTGTCCGTGTAGGCGTTTAAATTTTTTTTTAACAGTAACGGTTAAGATTTGTACTAAAAAGGGGCTGCGGCCTAACAAGTCAGTGTAGTAATATGAAATATAAAAAGTCTGACCGCAATATGCCAGTCTAATGGTCTAAAAAAAACAAAATTTTCACCCAAAAAACTGTTCTAGCCACCCTTCCCAAGCCCCATTCCTATATGTCTGGTAAGTATATTGCTATACATACTGTTTTAGCAAAAAGACTACCCAATTAAACACGATAAAAACAGAGAGCTACATTAAGTCTGGACCTCGAGGGGCTGCTTCTTTAAGGCCAACATGGTTCTCCATGATGTGCTCAGCTGGTTGCATGTCCGCATCTCTGCCGACGACCCTGCTACGTCCTCTCCTGCGGCATAGTCCGGGAACGCCTTGAATGGACAATGATGTTCAGAGGTTTCCTCCTTAATCCGAGATGAACATGACTGCATGGGTTGTGCTGGAAGTTGAATATGGGCTGCTATCTTTTAAACTAAGGAGTCTATTCTTTCTGCCAGTTAGTTCCTCACACCTCCCCTGATGACTCTGCATTAAATCTACAAATTCCTTGTCTTTTTATTGAAACGCTGGCAGTTGAAGAGCAGTCTCAGTTGCTTTTTGGTCCTGGGTTCAAGTCTGCACTGCAAACTTATACTCCCAATCATTCTTCCATCTCAACCACCTCCTAGAATAAATTGATAAATCACATTGTGCCTTTGAAATCTGGTGCTCACATTCTTTATTCCTTTCCTGACATCTGATAATTCACACATAACACAGATCAGGCTGGATATGATTACTGGCCATGGCTAGGTGTTCTGCAGAGTTCGACACACAAGAGAGTTCATAAAGACCAGAATCCTTCCCCTGCCAACCCACAAGAAAACGTCTCGATGACCAAAGGCTGCAGCCATTCTCAGGGACCAGATGCTCAAGTGCTAGGAAAACTATTAGAGCTGCCAACCCAACATTTTTCAGCAGAACAATAAAACCACAGTCAAGGACCATCCTCATTTTGCTGCCCTTATAATACCTGATTTATCCAGTGTGAAATAAAAGAGCATGCCAACCCAACATTCCACAGCAGTACAATCAAACCACATTCAATGACCGTCCTTATTTTGGTGCCCTTGATAATACCCAATCCATCCAGTGTGAAATAAAAGAGCATGCACCTCTGCAGGGGCATTAACTTATGGTTGTCGTTTGCACGATTGGGTTGACACTTAGGTTTATGATGCATAGTCATAAATTAGTTGGTATCATTGGTGGGGGTGGCGGAACAAGCTTCCCGCCACCCCCACCCCCCACATTTATTTTCATCACTCCTACTTTAACTCTGAAATTGCCCTGGATGTCTACACTTGAATTATAGATGCACAGGACCTGGAAAAACTCTAATTTTTTAAAACTCTTCTACTACTTGAACTCTTGATGAATCTTGCTAGAAAGACATCTTGCAGAGTTGTCTTACATTGCAAATGACGTACTATGATAGAAGAATCCCCTAGAACAGTGGCACTGTTTATCCCACCCCCAACCCCTCACATTTATCTTCATCACTCTTAATTTAACTCCCAAATTGCCCTGGATGTCTCAACTTGAATTATAGATGCACAGGACCTGGGAAAACTCTATTTTTTCAAGTTCCTCTGCTAGTACTTGAACTCTGGATGAGTCTTGCTAGGAAGACATTTTGCAGTGTTGTCTTACATTGCAAATGCTGTACTATAATAGAAGAATCCCCTAACACAGTGGCACTTTTTATTCCTCCCTTCTTCATCATCACAAGGCCATGATAAATTGAAAGTGCTTCTGCTGTTTGAAGCACAGCCCAGACCCCAAGCATGGGTAAGTTCTTGATTTCCTTCAGGATCTAGAATGATACATTGATACCCCCCATAACTGCTTTCCCTGGATAGGCATTTTAATTTTGAAGGGTGTCTTTAGTAGTGGTTTTACTTTTATTATGTGCCTTGTAATAGTGGCTTCGATTTTGATGGGTGCCTGTAACAATAATCGTTTTTTGTTAATGGGTCTGTGATAATAGTGATCTTAATTTTAATAAGTGCGTAAGAAGTTATAATGGTTTTAATTCTGTTGGACGCATTTAATAGTAGTGGGTGTCTGTAACATTAGTGGTTTTAATTGTAACGAGTGTCTGCAATAGTGGTTTTAGGTTTACTGAGTGTCTGTAACAGTTTTTATAATATTAATAGGTTTCTGTGACAGTGGTTTTAATGTAAATGGGATTCTGTAATACTGACTTTAGTTTTATTTAGTGTCTGAAATAGTGATATTAATTTTTATGGATGGCTGGCATGGTGGTTTTACTTTTAGTGTGTATCTGCAATCTTGGTTTTAATTTCAGTGTGCCTGTAATGGTGGTTTAAATTTCAATGTGTGCCATCAATGGTGGTTTTAATTTCAATGTGAAACTACAGTGGTTGTTTTACTGTCAATTTATGCCTGCAATGGTGGTATTCAAGTTCTTTTCTGCAGGAGGTTTGTAGCCCAGGTTAGTACAAGGGAGGAGACTGCCTTGGAAGAGCTGGGTGTTAGAATGCGTGATCGCACAGGATCCCATCCGAACTCCACGGTGGTGAGGGAGGGCAGGGTGATTAGTACCAGGTGGGGTGACCCCCTGAGAAGTTCATTCTGCCTTCTACTCGCTCACGCTTCATCATTATTATACATTTTTTCCTGCAATTACAGGTTGGTTTATTCTATTCTTTCATTTATTGCTGTTCATCTGCACAATTGGTTAAAGTGATATAGTCTTTAAACATTGTTCAAATGGTTTATTATATCTGGTGTCATGTGTGTGATCATATTATTGTAGGATGAAATCCTCAACAAT
Organism: Picea engelmannii; assembly: GCA_009831015.1. Lineage (NCBI taxonomy): Eukaryota > Viridiplantae > Streptophyta > Pinopsida > Pinales > Pinaceae > Picea > Picea engelmannii. Next base: position 98,789 of record ML800748.1, read on the forward strand.
TAATATGCCACTTTTATATTTATTAAGCTTGCAATTAAAAGGGCTCCACAAAGACTAAAATCACAAGGGGATTCACAAATATTCCTCCCACACTTTATTAAAACTGATATGTGTGTTTGATCATATTATTAATGGATGGAATCTTCAACAATTTATATGCCACTTTAATGTTTATTAAGTTTGTAATTACATTTTTATTTTTGCAGAGAACATTTGTTTGCCCAGTAGATGGTTGCTTTTGCAGTTACAAGAGGCAGGATCATTTAAATCGTCACATGGTAAAGCATGAAGGAAAGTTATTTGTGTGCCCCAAAGAGGACTGCAAACTGCAGTTATCATCTATGTCTAATTTGAAACGTCATGTGAAGCGGCATGGAGAGAGAGGCGAGTCATGGCAGAGTCTAAATCTGCAATCCAGAGAGGTGAAGAATTATCCTTGCCCAAAGCCATGTTGTGGGAAGGTTTTTAAAAGTCCATCAAGGCTAGTGAAGCACCTGGATGATGTGCATTGTAAGTATTTCTTCCCATACTACAAATATTTTTCTTTTGTTTGCACTAAAACAGAGTGCTTGATTATTGCTCAGAATGATGGACCTGCAGTTCTGAATGTTGGTTTAGTTAAGCATTTGTTATCTGTTCTATTTATTTACACTTCTACATGAAGTCTTGAGCGTAAGGCCAACATTTTTTCCCCATAGCAGTATTCCAAATTCTCTATGGACTTTGTTTTACAGTGAAATTGTTAAAACAGTGAAATTGTTAATTGGTAGGTCTAGTTTTTCAAAGATGTGTTGATTTTTTAGAGTAGCTTTAAGATATTTATTATGAAGCATAATCTATATGCTAATAGGAAAAGGATCGAACATTTTGGCATTCATTTGATATGCAAAGATACAAAGAAGTGACAATTCTCCATCTTGCAGAGCTGATTTATAGGGCAGATTATCAGATCTTGAAAGCTGTGATATTAATCTATTGTTGATAGGTTTTTTTTATAAGCAGTTTATGTAAATGATCCATAGGTTAGTGAGAGGTTGTTTATAAGACACTACTACCCTAAATTTTTTTGTCAATCTGGAAGCTGGCTTTGGGGTGCAAGTCCTTGGGTTGATGCAATAGAAACCTCCCAGACTCTGGTACCAACCTAGTCTGTGGTTTCAGTGTTATGCACTCTTCACCCCCTTTGGCTCATTGTTGTTATCTACGTGATGTCCATAATAATTAAAAGTCTTGCTACTACAGTGGCATTCTACATTAATACTCCTAATTGTGTGTGTCAGGTGTGTTTGTTGTGAATGCTTCCACATGGTGAACGATTATGAAACAAAGGTAGTTTATAAGACATTATCTGCACCAGAAGTTTTGCGAATCAGGAAGCTGGTATCATTGTTCAAGTCCCTGCATTGATATGATAGCATCACCCCTCGCTTTGGTACTACCACCACTAGCTGTTTTGGTGTCTTCCTTGTGGGCCCTCTTTGGTTTGTGGTTGGTATGCCCATAATAATTGCAAGTCTTACTACTACTGTCGTGTATCAATATGTTGGGCCTTGTAATGTTCCCAACCAATATTGCTTGGAACGTTGAGGTTTTTATGTGTTTTTTGGTTGTGGTGTTACGTCAAATACTTTGCAGATTTGTCTTCTTGAGTTGCTCTAGGGTTTAATATTATGGTTTGGTTGTGTTTGCAGCAAGTAAATCATGTAGATATAGAAATGGCATATAATCAACAGGATGCAAGACAAAAAGCACAAGAAATAGCCATAAATACCTCAGATCTGATTTTATTTATAATAATAGTTGACCTCATACAAAATGGAGTCGATTTGGAATACATGTAATAAAATAGAGTGTGGTTGATGATGCCTCCAAGATACAAGATAGAGATGAATATCAAAGTAAATATCGATCTAGGCTTTCAAAAGCCTCTCCAAGCCGAATACCAAGTAACCCTGAAGTCCAATTGTTACCCTCTGCTGTAGGTGATGGCCTCTCATGCTCAATGTGCACTTCTTGGTTGGAATAGACCAAGGAAAGTACGACCTCTTCTCTGATGGCCTCAAACCTCTCCAAAACTATGAGAAAATAGATCTAGTGATGGTAAGAAGATATGAGTAGTCTTTGAGTTGTAGCTCAACTAGAAGACCTCCCAACAACAATATCTCTAAGACAGATGCACCCTCACTAGGTGAAGCAAGCCAATAATTCGGCCTCCAAGAATATGGCCTCTAAGTCACTGAAACCAACTTCCAAAAGGTAGATCGGGGGTTAGGAAACCCCCGATAGCAAGCCAATAATTCAGCCTCCAAGAATATGGCCTCTCTAAGTCACCAAAACCAACTTCCAAAAGGTAGATCAGGGGTTAGGAAACCCCCGATAGCAAGCCAATAATTCGGCCTCCAAGAATATGGCCTCTAAGTCATCGAAACCAACTTTCGAAAGGTAGATCGAGGGTTAGGAAACCCTTATGCCAAAGCTCCAAGCTATTGGGCAAGATATTCCCCTCTAGAACACAAGATCTCTAATGGACAGTGCACCCTCCTCAAGAGAAAACTCACCCTCCTGAATGGTATTGCGAATGGGCTAAAGAAACCACTCAATCACTGAAGCAAAAAGGTGCCCTGATGATAGCTAGCACCTCTGAAGTGAGATCTCTCTCAGATTCGATGTCTACAACCCTCCATGAACTCCTCTCTCAAGAATGGTGCGCCCTAGCTCTATAGAAACTTTCCAAAACTGCACCCTGCTTCCTCAATTGCTCCTGTAACTGAATAGTAACTGATGTAGAATGTTGAAGGAGGAATCTTTCACCTCCTTGACCAAGCTTGGATCAAGAAAGGTGGGATCTTTCACCACCAAGCCAATATCCAGGGTGTGTTCAGTCAAAACCCCCAAGTATCATGGGCTCTCTAGCAAGAAGCCAGACATTAAAATGATAAACAACATAATGAGAATATAGGCCCCTATCTCTCTTTTACCCCCCCTGTTCACCTTTTCCCTCCAAGTGACTTTTACTTTATTTTTATTATTCTTTAATTAAATCACTTTATTAATTAATCGACCTTTTGCCTCTAAAAAGTGATTTATTCGTCCCTATGGCTTCTTCATCTACTGAAAGTCACTTCTCATCATCTAATCATGTAGTGCTCTTCCTCTCGATTCTGATGAGCTATTACACTAAGAGGTTTTTCCAAGTATTATGCCCAAAATGATCTTCTTGGTGAAATTAATTAAAATATGATTCATAATAACTCAAAATTACAGAAATCGTCGAAATGCAATGGAACCAAAGCCAAGTTGTGCATAATGGATCTTGATGATGAAATGTGATGAACGATGCAAGTCGGGCCCAATAAAACCCCTCAATATCTACTAAACTCGTTGTCACCCCCATCTGGCTACTTTGGTAAGCATAACATTTTGTAACATAATAATGTCCAAAAATCGGGACATTACAGTCCTTCCTACTAGAATATTGTTTGTCCTCAAGCAATAATTGAATCAATTTGTATGTGATACCATGATCCCATATTCTTAGTCACCTTGTTTGTGTTTGTGTTCGAACTCGACAAGCTTGAAGTTCGACAAAAAATTGACAGTCAAAATTTTGGGGATAAAATTCGGCATTAAGTTCGACAGACTACAAAATTTGAAAAACAAAAAATATCTATAATAAAATTCAATACTCTCATTATAACACATAATAAAAATCTTAAAACATGTTAATGAAAGTTATAAAACATAACATTAAAATGTTTTACAAAAGTGAGCATGGAAAAAGAAAACTAGAACATGAACACAAGTTTCAGTGTTGATGTTCCTGTGGCCTACTTATTACATCAATAAGCTCTATGTCATCAAGAGCACTAGGGCCAGTAAAACCACTAGAAGCATGATCACCACTAAGTTCAAAACTAGCTCTATCACTCTCTCTCAATGCCAAGATCAAGAACTGAGAGAAGCTACAAAGGCGCTAATGTTGGAAAATATTTGAATTTTTCGTGTTATGTAAGGCCAAAACTCATAAAAGTCAATGACAACTTACTTGACCAATAATCTAAAGTGTTTTATTCCTCTGGTTGGAATGTATATATATATTCTATTTTTTTTATTTTTCTCTCATTTTATATTCTTTATTTATAAAAAATAAATTAAAAATAATATACCTTTTAGAATTTAATATAATATTTTACAATTCAATAGGACAGATATATAATGTTCTTACTTGATATTAAATGCATGAGCATTAAAATATGAAAAGATAATATATATATATATATATATATGTAAACTTAATTTAAATTTAGATAATTTAGAACTTTAATTTACTAGTTAGGTTGTCTCTTTTCAACTAAATTCGGCATTAAATTCGGCTTGAAGTTCGACTAACTTCATCGAATAAATTCGGGATTGGATAAAAATCGGTGAATTTCGAATTTTATGCTTGAAGATCGTCGAACCCGGTGAGTAAGCCCATATCCACCTGTTTGACTTGTAGTAATCTCTCCTCAAGACATGGCCCCTCCAAGTGCTCACCACACATGATACCCAAATGCTCTTGATGAGTAGAACAATCATGTGCACCCAATCCTCGATCAACTCACCAAGCAACCACTCTACCCGGAACTCGACCCCATCAAACTTTGGACTACCAAGCACTCTAATCTTTATCCCCAACTAATGGAACAAGTAGATACAATATCCATCCATCAAGGAGTCCCTCACATAAACCCATCTCCCAACCATAGTCTCTGGCAAAAGCCAGACCTTGCTAACAAAGAAGATGATTTGTTGATATATTTGCTCCTCAACCAAGGAAATCCATCCTGCCACAAAGCATACTCATCTCGACTTGCTCTCAAATTCCCCTAATAATGGAAAGAATCAATCATGCAAGTCTCTGAAACCCTCATGTGCTCTAGAAGAGCACCAAATCTTGCATCACATAGCTCTGAAGGTCTTAAACCAAGTATCTTGATGCCCACAGAACTGTAAACCTCTGGCCAAAGTATGTTGATAGTCATTATGTCTTGTCCATAATCACTAAACTCGGCCTCCCTATCAATCCACACTGTTGTTTGTGGAGTCCCATGCTCCAAACATGCCTCCATGTGTCTCATGACTTCATCATCGAGATTCCCCAAGGAGAATCTATCTTTGTCCTGTTGACGAGTCCTGAAATGGCCAAGTTGTCCAACCATAGATACATCATGTACGGTCCTCAAGATCCATGACGTTGCATGTTGCAACCATACCTCCTGCCATTTGATCTCATATATCTCATCAGAAGCACTTATCCATCTCTACTCCCAGTCCTCATCTTGCTGAGACTCTGAACCTATATCCATCTCTAGAACATACTCTGTCCCACGACTGAGGATGCTCTCCATCACATCCCAAGCCTCATATGAGTGTCTCAGATGAACCACCCCTATCCTGCTGTATATAATCTAGTCACTCTCGTCAGGTGGTCTCTGCTTACTAACTCTCCATGTCCCCTGCCATTGTTTGTCTCCCCCCAAGTTGTTGTCTATGATGAAAGTATCGGGTAAGGCTAACAGGAATAACTGCATCTGTATGTAGGACTGGAAAGTATCATAGACTTTGGTCAATCCCAAGGACTTGACCAAAAGCTCATCCATTGGCACCCACGGTGAATAATTGCCTATACTCATCATTAAACTCCAACCATCGGGTACAATAGTCGATAACTACCCAAACTGTTGGTCAATCACTCTCCCTCCATCATCACTCATATCATTGTTGCTATTGTGAAGGTGATCTCTCGGAACTATGTATTGTTGCAAGGGAGAGGAATCTCTATGCTCCACTAAATATGTCTCCTCCCTTCAATCCAATGCATCCCCCTTGAATCTCAATGTACACCTCTGCATGCTCTTGTGAGCTATCTCCCATCATCATATGCCCTTGTATACTTATGCAAGCCTCTATATCCTACTGCATCATCATGTATCTAAGGTGCATTGTTGAGTCAACCTCTATATGGATGTCATCCAATCCCAAAACACCAATGGAAGTGTCCTCATACCTGCCCCTAGCCTTGGAATCCCCAGGTGTATGTGTAATACCAACTATCTCATAACCCCTCATGAACGATGGTCTGTGTGACACATAGATATCCTCCCAACGTCTCCTGGTCACATCTCTCCATATCCATCAGCGATCCTAGGTGTCCCTCATGCACCTCCATCAACTAGTGCTTCTCTACCAACCCACCAACATCCTCTAGAGAAGTAGTTGTAGTAAACATCTGGCTCTCTACTGAGATAGATGTAGTGGATCCTCGACTAGTCTCATTAAGGAGCTCATCTAATATGGACCCTGATTCTTGAAGGGTTGTCTATGCGCCTTCCAAGAATCCTCGTGTGCACGCCAACTCATGAGTGAGTCGATCCACCTCACTCTCCTTCTCCCTCAGTGTCTTGTGATACATCTCGCCCACCTCCAATAGGTAATCTCTATCCATCAACAATTGTTGGTAGTCATCCTTCATCACAGGTACTCTCTCTCTGAGTGTATGGAAGTCATCAATGGCAAGCCCCCAATCTCTGAGCTATCATGTGCCATCGAGGCCCTCCAACAATAGCCCGCCACCAATGCGTGTGAATCATCAATGCATCTGGTGGTTGCCATTATTATGTCCTCACTGACTCTCAACTGTCCTGTCAAGTGTTGTGACTTCTGATCACAATCCTGTTGAGGTGCTACCTCATGCCTCTCACTGCTTGTGTCAATATTGGGATCCCCAACCTTACTCACCGTGTTTGTGTTTGTGTTTGTGTTTGAATTCGACATCGATGAAATTCAGAAAAAATCGCCTCATAGTTTTTTTGGATAAAGTTCGCCAGTATATATATATATATATATATATATATATATATATATATATATTATAGTAATAAATTTATTTTAAAGAATAAAACGTTATTACATAATCATAAATATATTAAATTCTACATTATATATATATATATATATATATATATATATATATTATACAAATTATAATATATAGATGACTCTATTGATAAATATTTCCGCAACATAAATAAACAACATAAACAATACTCTGTTATTTTAATAACATAAACAACTATTTCCTCTACCCGTAGCCCGTAGCCAGTAGCTAGGACCCGCAACCAGTAACCTGTAGCCACAAATTTAAATGCCAATCACCACCCATAGCGAGTACGACGAATTTAATGGTGAACTCCCATGAATTTAATCAAAATTGCTTGAAGTTCGACGAATTTCGAACTTGAAGGTTCAAATTCGCCGAACTCGGTGACTAAGTCCCCAACAACACACTCCTCAAAAGATAAGGCATTGAACTGCCCACTGTGCTACTGAGTCCTCCTGTATGCCACTGCACACCATCACCAACTGCTACCCCCATCTGAATCGCATTGTATCCTGTATGGGCAGTTGTATCCTCCTGTGCACTAACTCTACTAATGTCATCTGCACTTGGATCCCATACAGATGTGTCCATACATGAGATATGGTCATCCCAACCAATAAGGAGTGCATCCTCATCACTATAGTTTGGTCCTGGAAGTGAGTAACCCATTAAACTGTCAGTCTCCACAACCTGATCTAACAATAGACTCCCCAAAAGAGGTGACTCACTCTCCTCATACTGATAGGCACGTATATAGTCAATTTGCTCCAAGCCATGCCTCTCCTCCTGGGCTCGTAGATCCATATGTCCCTTGTGTTCAAATACTACACAAGGCTCCTCTACCACCTACGAAATACTACACAAGGCTCCTCTACCACCTACGAAATGCTACCGATATCCTCATGTGTCATGTCTATCATAAATATTCGAGAGGCTAAGGATTGTGTCACGCTCAACTCCATGGGATGAACAATATCCCCCACGCATGACCTCATACCAGGTGCTAACACATGAATTCCCACAAGTGTCACCACTATGTTGAAGTGTTGAGTCCTCAACACTGTCTGATAGGGAAGCTAAGGAACATGTGTTATCATTGTGATGAACCAAGCTGGTTCACTATGTAAATATTCAATATAAATAGGATAGTACACAATAATCCATTTAAGGATAGTAAATATATTTAATAATAATTGTATATGAATGAGTAAGATGATATTACAATGAGGATGAGGGCTTCTATAAATATACCCACACTGGTGCTTTTTCATAAGAGACATGACCTTTCATATGTCATGTCTCTTCATAATTAATTATTAATCATTAATTATTTATATTATTAATTATTACCTATTTATATGTATTTTTGTGTTCATAACAATTATCTTGTCCATCCAACTGTCCATTAGATGCGTAGGAGTAACTAGCCTCATCGGACTGCTCTAAATAGGCATCTACAGTTGCATCCCCATGCATCTCCCTAGTGTGCACCTTCCCTTTACCCCTGCATCCGTGATCTGGCTCCCAAGGCTCTTTGCAACTGTAGCAAAGTTCCCTGCTCCTAATGGATGTAGGCTCAATCTGTGCTTTCTTCCATCTACTTGCTAGTAGTGATGTATCTACCTCCTTGCCTTCTTTGGCTCTGTTTTCTTTTGCTATGCTACTTGAATAATGGATTTCTTCCATCTTTTTGGTCTAATGTGTAACCTCATCTTTGCTCCACCTAGGATTTTTGATGGATACAAACTGTTGGAATGTTACTTGAGCCCTGAATGCCTCACTAAGGGCATAATATTCCTCATCACAATATATGATCTTGTGTGCAAAATCCACAAACTCCATCTCTCTTCTAGATCATCAATGTATATCATAGGCTGGTGAAGGAAATTCGCTTTGATACCACTGTAATGTTCCCAACCAATATTGCTTGGAACATTGAGGTTTTTATGTGTTTTTTGGTTGTGGTGTTTCGGCACACACTTTGTAGATTTGTCTTCTTGAGTTGTGCTAAGGTTTAATATTATGGTTTGATTGTGTGTTTGCAGCAAGTAAATGATGTAGATAAAGCAATGGCATATAATCAACAGGATGCAAGACAAATAGCACAAGAAATAGCCATAAATACCTCGGATCTGATTTTATTTATAATAATAGTTGACCTCATACAAAATGGAGCCGCTCTAGAATACATATAATAAAATAGAGTGTGGTTGATAATGCCTCCAAGATACAAGATAGAGATGAATATCAAAGTAATGTTGATCTAGGCTTCCAAAAGCCTCTCCAAGTCAAATACCAAGTAACACTGAAGTCCAACTGTTACCCTCTGTTGTAGGTGATGCCCTCTCTGGCTCAATGTGCACTTCTTGATTGGAATAGACCAAGGAAAGTACGACCTCTTCTTTGATGGCCTCAAACCTCTCCAAAACTCTATGAGAAGATAGATCTAGTGATGGCAAGAAGACCAAGGAAAGTACGACCTCTTTTCTGATGGCCTCAAACCTCTCCAAAATTCTATGAGAAGATAGATCTAGTGATGGCAAGAAGATACGAGTAGTCTTTGAGTTGTAGCTCAATTGGAAGACCTCCCAACAACAATATCTCTAAGACAGATGCGCCCTCACTAAGTGAAGCAAGCCAAGAATATGGCCTCTAAGTCACTGAAACCAACTTCCAAAAGATAGATCAAGGGTTAGGAAACCCCTATGCCAAAGCTCCAAGCTATTGGGCAAGATATTCCCCTCTAGAACACAAGATCTCTAATGGATAGTGTGCCCTCCTCAAGAGAAAACTCGCCCTCCTGAATAGAGTGAATGGGCTAAAGAAACCACTCAATCATTGAAGCAAAAAGGTGCCCTGATGATAGCTAGCACCTCTGAAGTGAGATCTCTCTCAGATCCGGTGTCTACAACCCTCCACAAACTCCTCTCTCAAGAATGGTGTGCCCTAACTCTGCAAAAACTTTCCAAAACTGCGCCTTGCTTCCTCAATTGCTCCTGTAACTGAATAGTAACTGATGTAGAATGGTGAGGGAGGAATCTTTCACCTCCTTGACCAAGCTTGGATTAGGAAAGGTGGGATCTTTCACCACCGAGCTGATCTCTAGGATTTGTTCAGTCAAAACCCTCAAAACCCCCAAGTATCATGGGCTCTCTAGCAAGAAGCTAGACATCAAAATGATAAACAACATAATGAGAGAATAGAGGCCCCTATCTCTCTTTTATCCCCCTGCTCACCTTTTTCCTCCAAGTGACTTTAACTTTATTTTTAATATTCTTTAATTAAATCACTTTATTAATTAATTGGCCTTTTTGCCTCTAAAAAGTGATTTATTCATCCCTATGGCTTCTCTGGCCACTGAAAATCACTTCTCATCCTCTAATCCTGTAGTGATTATTTCTGTATAATCCAAGTGCATAATCCAAGTGCCCCGGGAGTTTTTCAGCATGATAATCTATTTCTGCATTCAGAAATGGATTTTAAACAACAAAAAATAATGATTTTGTGCAGATTTATGTGGCCGGATTCTGACGAAAAAAACCATTTCGTAGAACAGTTGGACAATGCCAATTCTAAGTGTTATGCCAATTACATGGTAACCATAAAGGACATTGTCCAATAAAAAGGGATGAATTCAAATTGTTCTCCCAACTCTCCAATCAGCTGTCTTAATGTATCCTTTGCACTGTAATAAAGACATCATCCTTTGCACTGTAATAAAGACATGTTCTGCAGAATATCCACCAATAAATATACATTGATCCTAGTCTGGTGAAGGCAACAATGCTGATTTTGCTATAAATTAATGGAATGCTGAGGTGATACTTTCAGATCATTGTCAATCTCTGGTGGATAAATTAACCATAAATGGTGAGCTCGTTACTTGGATCAATCATGAAGATTATTCTGCTTTTATTATACCTAAGGAAATGCACCAATCAACTTTGTCAATATGGTTGATGGGGTCTTTACAAGTACCCTCACTTGTTGTGGGGGGGAGTTTGAACTGAACGAGTTTCCTCTCAATCTTATCTTTTTGGAATAATATAAGTTAATCTGGATAAATAATCCTATGATTGCAGGAAAATGATCTTTGGTGAAAGATTTTGTCATATAGTTGTTTCATAGAACTATAAGAGAAAGTCAAACACATTGCAAGGAAACTAGCCTCAAGCTAATGTATTTATCATATCTTTTCCTTGTAAGATGGCCAGGAGACTTTAAATATTAAATATATTTGATCTGAATAGGTTTAAGTCAGTGTTTGGAAGTAAATTGTAGCAGAACTAAATCTAATGTGCCAGATTAAATCACTTGCTCAAATTTTTGCTTTTTATGATTTCTTATTTGAACTTGCATTCTACTCTTTCAACCATTTTGGTTTAATTAAAATGGGACGAGGAAATTCCTTTCTTGGTGTGAGGTTTTGTTGCAAGTATGCTCACTTTGTTGAAAATAATGATGGCAAGGAAATATTCTATTGAGCAAAATATGAATATTTCTGGTGTCTCTGATTTTTTAATGTTCATGTACAAGAAAGATAAACCTTATCTGAAAGAGTCTGAAGACATAAAATCTGAAGCCTGAGGTTGTGGGCTGTTGGCCAACAACACTGGCTATACTTGCTGAAATCTAGTGCTAAATGAGAAATATATTATTTAAAATGTAACTGTTGTTACCTAAAATGTCTCCAAGTTTTGTTTCAGAACAAGATCTTTGGTGTCACCTTTGCATCAATGATATATAGGCTCCCATATTTACTTCACCAAGCTTTTGTTGCACTGGTAATGACTGTGCTGTAGGGTTCCTTTAAATGTTTGAAGCATTGTTCCCCTGACTAAGGAGTTGTACTCTATTTATTAATTTGCAAATGTTTCTTGTCTGCAGCTACAACGTATGTACAGGTTGTTTGCTGTGAGCCGGGCTGTTTGAAGTACTTTACAAATGCAGAGGCTTTGAGAGAACATGTGCAACAGAACCACAGCCGTATTTGTTGTGAAGTTTGTGGGAGTCAACAATTGAAGAAACAGATCAAAAGGCACATGCGCATTCATGAAAGCCAAACATGTGTGGAGAGGATAAAGTGCCACTTTGACAATTGCTTGCATAGTTTTACTCGAGTATGCTATTTATAATTTTTTTAATTTTTTGTATACAAATGAAAAGTTCATTGTTTACTTGTATGGAGTCTAATTAAAATTTCTCTCCAGAAATCAAATCTCAATCAGCACATTAGAGCAGTACACCTTGGATTAAGACCATTTAAGTGTAGATTTCATGAATGTGAAATGAGTTTCTCACATAAGGCTGTCAGAGACAACCATGAGAAGACAGGAAGACATTGCTATGTACAAGTGAGTCTAGCAACAACAATCTTTTTGTTTACTTTTTTGAAATATCAGCACTTTGGAAGTTGTATCTCTATATGTTGTGCAGTATTGTGTATGGTCYAGTGACTCTGTTTCCATTTAACAGGGAGACTTCTTGGAGGAGGATGCTGCCTTTCAGTCAAGGCCACGTGGTGGCCGAAAGAGAAAAATGTTTACAATCAATACACTGTTGAAAAAGAGAGTAGCATGTCCAGATCGAAGCAGCACTGTTCTTGACAATGGATCATCATTTTTAGATTGGTTAACCTCAAGCAGCAGGGAATGATCCTTACGTTTATGGAAAATCAAGTACATTGTGTTGAGACCATTGGCTAATTCCCCCTGTAACCAGATTGAAGTGGTAAAATGTAGAACAGCATATGAAGTGCATTTTAAAATATTCAAATGATATCAACCACACGTTCTAGGGGCAAGAGGCAAGATAAAAAAAGGATTTGTCTCTGAAGGCCCTTGATTACCACAGGGACTAGATTATGGCAATGCCAGCAATTTCTGTTGTTGGGGAGAAGGGGTTATTGAAGCTTTTGTCTATAGGTCTGCTTTTGGATCAAGTTTTGTGCAGAATATTGTATAATGTACATGTGGGTTGCAAGTAAATGAACATGTTACTTCATAGCATCAATGTACTATGATGAGAGGGTTACATTTTTATCCATCACTGTTACAAATATTATGTATGTTGAAGGAAATTCTTTTATACTATAAGATAATGTTATCTTATAGTGTGCTGCAGTTACAAATACTATGTAAATGAACATGTTACTTCATAGCGCAATGTACTGTAATGAAGCGGGTATATTTGTATCCATCACTGTTATAAACACTATGTATGTTTATACTAGATATCATGTTACTCGTAGTGTACTCTGCGGTGGGTGGCATTTGGACAAGTGCCATATATATATAATTATTACAAAGATAATTTATAAGATTATTACAAAACATGCTTTGTACAAAACATTATTACAAAGATATATAAATTGCAGAAAAAATTATTTGCATATATATCAGAGATCTTCATGGTTGGGTTTGAAGAGGAACTGTGATACCTACATTACTTCAAACTTTACTTTGTCGTGACATTTCGCATCGTGCAACCTTGCCCCTTGCAATATATCGCATCGTCGAAAAATTTTCTTGGTTGCAACACATTGCATCACTCCAAACTTTCTTTTGTTGTGAAATATTGCATCGAGTCAAAGTTTCTTTCCTTGTGATGCATCGCACTTTCTCAAGCCTACTTTCATCGCGACAACTTCTCTTTTATCTTATCGCACAACAAAAGTTTAATCTTGAGTGATATATTTCACTTCTTCAAACTTTTCTTCAGCTTGACAAAGTTTTCATCGCATCACACCAAAACAAATTAAGAGGCACGAAATAGCACACAACAGAAAGTTTCGCACACAAAATGTAAAGTGGTTGGATATGTAAAAACTCTCCAAAGTTTTAAAGGGCACGACACAAGACTTTCACTCATAAAGTAAATAAAGGTGCAACACAAGGTGTATCGCACCTAAATATTTAAGAGATGTGACATGGGGCATATTGTTCCCAATTTTATGAAGGTCGTGTTATACCTAAACCTGCTATAGGAATTAATATAAAAGGTCTTAAAGTTGTAATAGCCTTGTGGATGTTTTCCAAGAATGTGGAAGCATGTATCTAATAATCAAAGTTCAAAAGCATGTATCTAATTGACAATTAATCAACACTTAAGGAGATAATTGAAACGGCCACTTGACCAATGTGCTATGAAATTGTCCCTTGGTCAATTATTTTGTAAGCAATTGTAAATGCTATATATTACGAGAACCGAATAAACCCTAAGTAGGGTAACGATATCTAAAACATGATCTCCATAAACTCTGAACGATATTATTATTAAACGATACAATATTACATGAGGGTCCTCTTATAAAAAGCTTGAGAGACCAAAACCCTAACCCTAGGAGACGAAAACTCTAATCTTTTAACATAAAGTCACTAAGGTGACTTTATTATATGGGTAAGTCTTATATCTCTAATACCCCCATAAGGCATACAACACTGAAAGATAAGAAACGGAAATCAAATACATACATTGAATGTAAAACACATAAATTGAACACTAAACATTAGTAACATTGTTTAGAAGAATATTCTTTGAACACAGCTCCCAAACCAGTTTGAGCTCCATCAAGATGCCTCATAACCCTTGTAATGGTGTAGCTGCTAAGTTGAATTCTCAAGTTTTCGAATTCTACCTCCTTCAACTCCCGAATCATGAATCTCCCGAAGTCAATTACTGGATGGCCATTCACATACTTGTCACATAACCCCACTAGTAGACTGCAATCTACATGCATGTCTCTCCAACTAATTGGGGATCTTTCCCTAGATCCACAACTTTTGAACTAACTGGGCAATAATCCATTCCAGCTGTTAACTGATTCCTACCTGTCTTCAAAGTGTGAGCTTAAAATGCATAAAATCTTTTTTCTTCAATAGATTCTTCACTACTGTCAGCGTTCAGTGGATCTTCAATCATCGCTACACAATACACTCATTATATGTTGTTTATCTTTGACCTTTCTCGTAAGAACGTCATTGGCTCTGTGTCTACAATTCCAAGTCGTATAACATATCTTCTTGTAATAGTGGCATTCTATTTCATCTTTGTCTTTTGTTGATCTATTGCGGTTTTATTTTGCATAAAATGCAAATTCTGGTTGGCTATCACCTTTAGTGGATCTCTTTTATTCGCTAGCAATGCTTGCAATCATTTCATCCAAACTTTGTGAAGGTAGTTAACTCTGGGTAAATATAGCAGTACTATATTTAAACAACAAATTGTTCAGGAGCATATCCTTGGCATCATTTGCATCAACTACTTGACTTATGCAAGTTCTCTGATAATAGATCTTAAATTGTTGATGTGACTTGACATGGTGGCTTAAGTTGGCATATTAAAGCTTAATAATTGTAATTTCAGGGAAATTTTAGCGTTCACAGCTTGTGCCCCAAATAACTTGTTGAGATTTTCCCAGATCTCCTTCGATGGATTTGTCCAAATCTACATGATGTAACTCTGAGGGCAGGGCCAATAATGGGTTTTTCCTTATCATCTTTGCTTTGTCATTCTATCAACTTGTTCAGATATGCAAGTTTTGCCTCGGTTCCTTTTACAATTCCCCGCGAGTTTTTATTAATTAGTTGCATCTAGATCTTCACTTTCCACGTATGGAAATTGAAACCTGAGTACTTCTCTAATGGCATTTCCATCATTGATCGAATCTAATATTTTTCGTTGCTAAAAAATAATTACCGCTGGAAACAAAATTCCTGAAACTAAAGAACAAAAACTCACTTACCTTTTTCGTGGGCTTTGGACCGATTTGTCTGACAACTCCAGCGATTCATGGCAACTACAAAAAAAAAAAAAATTGCAACGGCCTTGTCTTATTCTACTCCCCCCCCAATTCTCAGTTGCTTCTGAAAGTTGAATGTTGACCATTGATCATAAGGTTGACCACTATTCGCCTTTCCCCAGATTGACCGCAGAAATGCTTCCAGCAGGGATAAGAAGCGAAAGCTGAGAAGTGGCAAGTTATGTGCTTGATTGAATATGGCACTGCAATTTTTGAGTTTATTGGATTGCCCGCTACACAATTGCACATATATTTCTCTTGCAAGGCTATTCTAAAACAAAAACTTTATCAGTCGTAACACTGGTTCATGCCCATATCAACAAAACTGGAATTGTACCCAATATCTATTTATGGAATACACTTGTGAACATGCATGCAAAATGCGGGAATCACATGGACGCTCACAGAGTTTTTGAACGTTTGAAGAAACGAGGAGGATTCAATAGGCAATTATAACCGACACAATCTTATTCACTAATATCTTCTCATGTAATACGGTTGGTCTCTACAAAACATCAATCTGGTGGTTTTTCAAACAATACGACAACTCAAAATTGAAAGGGTGGCTCTGATATTGAAGCTTCGACCTCTGACCAACCTTGCTTTGATACCATATTACGAGAACAAAGAAACCCTAGGTAGGGTTACAGAAAACATGATCTCCATAAACACCCAACATATTATTATTAAATGGTAAAATATTACAATGATGGTTCTCACTCTTATAAAGAGATTGAGATAGGAGAAAATCCTAATATTTTAACATAAAATTACTGAAGTGACTTTATTACATGGGTAAGCTTATATCTCTAAGGAAAAAAGGGTTTGTTGGCTCTTAAAGATTTCATGTACTATTGCTGAAATTTTAATGAGAAGAAGCATTCAAAGCCATTATGGAAGAGTAGTTGGTGTTGTGTGATACACTTGATGTGGATTATTTCCAATATATGTATTGTCATCTTCAATGTTGTAAGACTATATCATTCATGTGTGGACTATTTTTCTATGAGTTTATGGCTTTGCATTTTAATTGTTTTTCTGACATTATCGTTTTGAGTTGGTAAATAGAGGGTTATGAATGATTTGTTACTTTCAGACTAATTTGTTCACCTATATCATTCATCATTTGTGAGTTTTTGTTTTTCTCTAACATCAAACTATTTTGGAAGTGAAAGCGGGAGTTTATGATTTACTTTTTATTTGTTTAATTATTTAGTCACTTTTCCCTGAGCCATTTTCTAAAGAACCCTAATTCTTGTGTGGATCTAATATGGACCATTATGTTGTGTTTGCTCAGTATTAAAGTTATCTAAGAATGTATCTCATGATGTAGACTATTCTTATGTGTAGTTCTTTCATTCTTATCTCTATTCTCTGAAAACGTTTTTCTAAATCTATGAGCATATGATTATAGATGGTCATTTTAATGTTGGATTATTTTGGGTTTACAATCATTTACTCATATTCTTGTTTTTATTATCAATGAACTGATTCATGGGACATTGACATGAGCATCTGTGGTTTTTTATTTATTTATGATCACTGTTAGTCATGTTCGAATGCGTGCATTTGCATCTTAGATTATTTATATTTCATTCTTTAGTTCAGAAAACCATAAACGGTGGATCGGACCACAACCGGTAAACCTCAAAATCAACAACAACTCTTGGGCTAGAATCCAGATGGGTTCCCTATTCTAAACGATGTGAGGTCTAATTGGGATTTCTCACCGAGAGTAACTCCTACTATTGGCCAAGGTCATTTTGACCCGTCAACTTAATTGACACTAGAAAGAGGGCCCGATGACAAATTGACCCACGTGGAGCCATTTTTTTTTAAATGTTTTCACCAACTTGTGGCTCCTCTTAATATTTCTATATGGGATCACCCTTTGAGTCTTCCATAACCATTAGGTGGCATCCAAGTAAAGGCAGATGATCTCTTGTCAAATTTTAAGTTCAATGGTGAAGGGCAAGTCTCTATATTAATGCATCTTAATCAATTTAACATTGCAGATCATAATCTTAAAAAATTTCAAGACAATGATAAATGTCTATTGTTTACCCTCACATTGGAAGAACAAAGTAACGCTTGGTATAGGACATTAACAACAAAATCAATTCATAGTTGGAGATAATTCATGGAAGTCTTTATCATTGCTCATGTAAATTATGACTATGAAGAACTTTGTAGTGAAGTTGAAGGAATCTATAGGGACATAAATGAACCTCTAGATGATTTCTATGAAAGGGTCATGCAAATTTACTTTAGGTTCCCTAAAAGCGAAAAAGCATCTAACCAAGAAGTCTTTCACTGGTTTATATACCTTCTGTCTATCCCTGAATAATATTAGTTACCCTCAGACGACGAGAAGAATTTATAGCATCCTGGGTGTTTCCTACCTGATATCTCACCCTCACTAGACTATCCTCCTATCCATATAACAACATCATTGAGTCATAATAAGAAAGAGACAAAATAAAAATAGTACACTAGATATACGTGGTAAAACCCCAATGTGGGCAAACATCTATGGGAAGGTATTGTCTTCTTTATTCTTCAGAAATATCCAATATTACACTTGAAAGCACCTCCACAAATTATTTACCCTTTACAAAGATAATACTTTTTCAACATGTGTCTCATGGGTCTTTCTTACCTCTATTATATACCAAGATATATGGAGGAATTACATCTCAATAATACATGTGGGATAAATGTAATTTCACCTCTTTATATAATAAATGATAACAAAAGTTTTTTACTCCATGATAAATGTAAGATAACTCGTT